>VZRH01002146.1:0-57049 GCA_013397555.1 Urocynchramus pylzowi
GGCCCCCCGCCCCGCGCTGCCTCCCGCGGCCGCAGAGCGCTCGGTCACCCCTGCGCCGTCACCGGAACTTCATGTGGCCATCGCGTCACTCAGACCTCGAGAGAGAACCTCACAGTGTCCCCTCTTTCCTTGCAGAGTGTTGGAAATCCCCAAGGCTCGATCGGAGCAATATGGTTCGTTGATTATTGGCTCCTTCTCCTCAGGCTGTAAGAAAAAAGGTGATGTTTACGGTTTTCTTTCTGTAGTCCTCGGTGTGTTAATGCCAAAGGGATACTTTAGCACCACTCTTCATTACACCTCAAGCCTCGTTCATTTCTGCTCCTCCTCTTCTTACTCACATCCTTTCATTTTACTTTTAAGCACACTCTCTCGAACTGGGAGCTCCATTTCAAGCACTGAACAGTTTGGACACCTGAGTTTTCTAAAATTCAGCGTTAAAGGAGAGCCCTACTGGTGGTTTTCCTGGCACCCTAGTGCTACCTATATACTATGAGAAGCACAGAAGGAAAGCTGCTCTGAGACAAAGAAGGAAAGACCTGAAATCCATCTCCTACAGCTCCTGGAGTCCTCCAGCTGAAGGCTTATTAGAGATTTCTAAGAGGCTTGAGCCAGTTTATTCCATCTGAAGGTCTTTGTTGCTCCTGCTTGAGCCTTTAGGTGGGAAGTTGAACCTCAGAGGTCCCAACAATTTCTGTGTGCTCTCAGTTCTGTCCTTCAGCTCTTTGCTCTTTGGCTCATGGGCTGGATAGGGAGAATCCCTCCTGATGCCCCCATGCTTCAGCTTTTCAGCAGCTTTGGGTAGACTTCTGGCAGAAGCATGGGCATCCAGGGCTGCTCCTCTGGGGCCAGGTCACCCTTGAGCAGTTGTCCTGAGAACATCAAAAACACCAGCCCCCATTGAATGAAGAACTGAGCCCAGATCCACTGAGGCCAAAACTGCCTTGGGTGGCTGGCTCCAACATTTATTATCATTTATGTGTTAAGTTACAGTGGGTGGTTGCCCTCTGTGTAGTAACTTTCCTACCTACAAATCCAGCCTGTCATTGTTGGTCCAGTCCATTGCAATCTATCAGGATTTCTCAAAAACTCTCCAAATCCATCTAACTGAAATTAGTTGGTATCTTCAATCAATATTCTTACCTTTTACTTTGCTTTTAGCCAGGGACTAATTTAAGCAGCAACTTTTAAGACATTATGACTGTGAGAAGTGATAATTGCTTTTGAGGATGGCACTGAAAAGGAAATAATGCATTACGGAATGGGACACTTACACTGCAGTCTAAATTAGGGGTAATCTTTGGAAGATCCTTCAGAAGTCCTTCGGGCTTCATAAAATCTAACTTCCAATCTTTCTGTCTTCTCAAAATGGAACAAATGTTCAAAAATTGAACAACATGGTGGAAATGCAAAATTGGTAAAGTGAGGATGTCATCTGAGAGTCCATGCAGTGACCATACTTAAGTAGTGACAGAAAAGCATATAAAAGGTTAGAAAGGATTCAAGCCATTTTATCATTTCAGTGTCAATTCCAATCTGAGAATTGAATTCTGAGAAGCAAGGGTATTAGGGGAAGTACATCCTTATTACAAAGAACTTTATCTCCAGATTTAAAAAGTCTGCAAGTGCTACATTCATCTTCTCTGCATAAAATGAAGAGCAAAACAGTTTCATTCATTTTTCTTCAAAGTTTAACTTAGATGTTGAGCAAGAATTTTTGAAAGATGAGATTATTTCATAAAATCATTACTTCCTCAGTTTGGTATAAATATGTTCAGTTATTCCACAGAGGGCACATTCCATTTAGAAAAAAAGCAGAACGCAACTCAAGATAACAGAAGAGGGTTCAGCTTTAGAAAATACATTGTTGCTTAAATTCATCCTTGAAGTAAGCTGGCACAGCTCAAATATCAGAAATCAAAAATCTCTTCCATTGTATTTGACTTGTTCTTTCGTTCTTAATGGGTGCAAGGAAGGAAATTTGGCAGCAGCCTGCACACACTTCCCCTACAGTGCTGAATTGTTGTAATTCACTTCTCAACTCTTTTTTCATGAAAGCATACATGAAAAAATCAATGAGAAGCAATTCCTATTTATTACTCCCTTTGGCCATGACTAAGCTGTGAAGTAGCTGTGTCCTGTGGGGTCCCAGTTCACCCGTACTGGGGACAGTGACACAGCTCAATCCATTCCCAAAAGCCCAAACTGCTTCCAGGGGATACCAGGGGAAGTTGATGCACATCCCGATACTACCCCAGCCTGGGGCAGGGCAGAGCCAAGGTGTTTTGGTTGAGCCAGGACATGGAAAATGCTTCCATCTCCCACAGTTCAGATACCATTTCGGTGAGTAGTGATCTCCCACACAACCAGTTCCACTGACTGTAGAGAGATTTAAATTGTGAGGTAGGATATAATGCGAGGCAATTAAGTATTACAGCCTGGAGTGTATTGGCTTATTGAAGCATCTTCCAAATTATGGGACACCTAGTGTTCATGCACAAGCACACGCTGCAGGTAGACCCATATTTGTTGAAGATTACTTTCCATGTAAGTAAAATAGATCAGATTAGAGATTCTTTCACAGAGTCCTGCAATAGAGACCAGGAAATGTTGTAATACAGAGTAAGAGTTAGACTTGGGTGTAAGCAAATAGAACAAAGTACAGAAACACTCTGGGGAGATTCCAGAACTGGCCTGGAGAAGATGCTACTCAAAGATGGCTCTAAGGTTCTCATTCACAAAACTCAGTCATGCAATTCTTCAAGTTTCTCACCTGAAGAAATAGCCAAGGGACTTTATTTATAAAGTTTTGCCTTGCAGTAAGCACTGCAATTTTTCATGGTTTTTGATCCCCGAAGGGTCAAAGGGATCCCCCAAGGGGATGATGAACAAGGAGTTGTGCAGCTTCTCAAAGACACAGAGGCAGGCTACATGAAAACAGAGATCCACATCCTCACCTCAGCTCAGGCTAGTACTGAATAGATGGGTGTGCCCCTTCCCTTGCTCCTGTTTGTCAGCATCCAGTTACTTGCTCAGTCCCATGGCTTCTCTATTGCCTTCAAGAATTTATGAATTTTTAATTCCACATCATCAAACAAAAAGCTTCAAAAAACAATAGACATATGAGATTGTTTTCTTGGCAATTTTTAGGAATGAAAATGTTGAAGAGAAAACAGAAAAGAAGCCAGACAACTCCCCAGTCCCAGACTAGACCCTCACCTCAAAGTGAAGCATGAACTCTGTCCCCAAAAGATCATGGGATTGTTGCTCCACAGCAAGATAGCACCAAATTCTGCAACAACTCTATTCACTGTATTCATTCAAGGCATGTCCCTCTCTGGGCAACAGGAAGGATATGTCATGTGTGCTCATGTGATCGAGTGTGTGCATAAGTGCTTTCCAGTTAATTCTTCAGCTTCTTTGGTGTGCTCTTTGGTCTTTCTAAAAGGATAACCAGTATAAGAATGACATTTTGCAATCAAATGTTGAATGCATTTTTTATTTAAACATTAAGATTTAATTACAAAAGCTTCTGGAACAATTAAAGGATGCCAAGGAGGAAAGAGCTGAAAACTCAGACTGCATTTTCTCATTCATTGTGAAAGCAAAACACATTGTCAGCAGCAAGGCGTTTTATAGAAAAGTTTCAGATGGACAGTACAAAGACCTTTCTGTCAATATTGTCACTGAAACACCTTGCTGTCATGAAGCACATCTTTTTTTCTGATCACACTTTCTAGTGTTGGCTGATTGATTTTTGCAGTGGGAAACAAGTAATAATTATTGCAGAATTACTGTAATTCTTTTCTGCTAATCTCTGCTAATACAACACAGTCTTCTTCTTGGAAAAATGTCCAAACCTAATTTACTTTACCCCGATAAAAATGCTTACTGCTGTTGTTAGAAGTTTTATTTGCACAAATATGTTCCTAATCTATGTTAATTTCATGCAATATAATTCTTAATTTTTGGAATAAATACTGAGAATCATTAGAGAGAATTCTTTGGAATGCAAAATCCAAACAAACTTTGTATTTTCATTTAAGGGCAAAATTCCGTCATCTTTATTTACATAAGTAGCATCCTGCTCCCTGTGTTATTTCACTGCAAACTAGAGTCTCAAGCAGTGAAAATCATCATAGTCCCATTAGGATTTACTGCATTGTATTAAACTTCCAATGAAAATTGGGCTGAGCAGTTTTGTCTATGGAGTGATGCACTACCTGTAACTGGTAAAGGTGCTTAAACATAGCCCTACACTTAATAATTTGGCACATTTACAACTGGCGTTACTCAGTAACTTATCAGATGACAATAGTGGAGCTCTTCTGTAAAATATAGGTTAAGCCCATATTTGTATGACTGTACATCTGAAGTATAAAAACCACGATATGTAGTACACTTGAACAGTTAAAAAATATAACTTATTTTATTTGTAAACTATCAATGCAAGATACTCAGCAGCAAAGAAGCCATGTTCAATGTCTTCTGATCTTTTATAAAGATCCGTTGCTGTAAGTAATATAATTGTCTCCAAAACATCTGAGGTTACATGTAGAAACAATCAAGGCAATATTATTTGTACATATTATTAAACATGCAAAAAACTTCCTGAAGAATATTGCCCAAACGTAGAAAGTCATCTGGATCTCAAATTTTCCTTGGTAGCATCTGCTTTGTAAGTATGGCTCACATGGGGCTCCAGAGTACTTCAGTTTATTTTGGAGAATTGGCACCTTTAATAACAGGCTCCCTATTCAAATATGTGGCCCAGTAAACTAAGTTAAAAGTTCCAAACAGCACTGGAAAAATTATCCGGGACATTTTGTCAATCTTACTGATGCTGTTGTAAGTCTTTTTGCTTTCAGCAGGCTTTTCTTCTGCAGGCTTCACTGGAGCAGATGTAGTGTTTGAGATGACAGCTGGGGCTGAGTCCTTTGGCATGTTTGGTGCAGGAGTCATCTTCCCGGTGCTGTAGGTATTAGTTGGTTTATTTCCTAGCAAGTTGCGTTCTTTTTTCTGCAGCATAAAGAACAAAATGTTATATCACAAGAACAGAAAGTGGAAACGTTTTCAGGAGACTGACCCAAAAAGCTGAGTACCATAATCAAGCATGCCTGTTGGCTATTCTGACTTCGACTATCAAACAGATGTTTTTGCCTTGATTTTGTAGCCCTTACTCAAGTGTGACTGTCCCTGATGAGAGAAAGCTGAGACTCACTGGCTGGACCCACATCCCACCTGGCATGTGCATGAGCAGCTTCTTTTGTCAGTGAGATGTGGTCATGCATCTGAAGAGGGTGCTGCCCCACGGACAGCTGATAAGATGGGAACCTCATTTCCCCAGCTGCTGTGAAGGGTGTGGGGAAGGGCTCATTGCCTCTGCCAGCTTGGCCTCTTTGTAGGCTCTTTTGGGATGCCTGTGGGTATGAGCTCTCTAGATTATTTACTAGGAGTCAGTCTTGCCCCAGAAGTTTCATTTCAGCATGAAACTCAAAAGTTTGTGTTTTCACAGAACCAGTCTTTGGTTCCTTTTTTTTACTGTGGTGGGACCCTGACTCATGGAGCTCAATGTGAGTGTTGTTATTTATTTAGGAGAGCATACAGGGACTGCTCTGCAGAGATATGTTTCATGGTGTATGTCCACTATTATCAGAAGTCTGATCATTGAAATCCCATGTCCCATATACTCAATGCCTAATGTGCTTCTGTAAGTAGTCCTCTTCATAGAGATCATAGAAACTGGTAGTCTATCTCTGTGAAGGGAAGACACCATATTTCCTTGCAAATTTTTCTCTACAGGAAGGTATGTCATGAGGAAATGAAACACCTTTTTCACAAAGAAGCTGAAAATTGACCGTTCAGTTATTTAAACTACACTGAATACCCGCTTTTCATTTCAGGTATTTAAAAAAATGTAAGTTAAGCACCTTGATTTTTGCAGCCTCCTGGGCTTTTTTGCCATCCCATGCCCAACTCCTCTTGGTGAAATAGTTGACTGTTGCAAATTCAATCAATGCCGAAAATACAAAGGCATAGCAAACAGCTATAAACCAGTCCATTGCAGTAGCATAGGCCACTTTTGGCAAAGAGTTACGGGCACTGATACTTAAGGTGGTCATGGTGAGGACTGTTGTTACTCCTGCAAAGAAAAAAAAATAAGAGTCAGAGATCAGTTTGCTAAACTCTTATGGGATCACAAATGAGTTATGAGCAGGTTCCAATTCAGCAGGATGCCTAAGAAGGCCACATGAAATCAATCAGTGTTTGCATATCACAGTTTGAAAGAATATGAAAAAATGAAAGCCATCACCCTCAGATGTTTTTTCTTTCTATGGAATTCTGGTTAGTTCTAGCTGTAGTGCATTTAAATAAGGATTTTTAGGGCAACACAAGTCCAAGGTTTATAACTGTCAGAATGAAGTGAGATTACTTGTTTTGTTTTCTTATACAGAGACTGCATGATTAAAATTGTTGACTGTTACTGGTTCCCTTGACTGTAGCTCCTCCTTTCCCATATGACAGTAAATGACAAACAGCCAATGCTTTCATCTGTGGGAAGATTTCCCCAAGATCAAAAAACTCAACTCTAAGTTACAGCTTTGTAAACCTAGAATAAGTCAGCAAAGTGATGCTACTACCTGTATTCTCTCCATACAACTTGCTGAGCTGATTTTTGAACAAAGCTGCCAACTGACTTCAGGAGGCTGGTACAGAAGAGTGACTACTTTCAAATAGCAGAACAAAGTTTTACTTAATAAACTGTTTCCACTCCCCTTGTTTTTTATCTGGTAAAAATCTTGTATTTCATCAACATTCACTTGAGAAAGTGCTTATTTTCTGCAACCTTCTAGGGATAAACCAAGTAATTTAATGACACCCCAAAGGTTTTTTCCATAACAATTTCTTCAGTAAATATACATTTTCTAAATGCAAAGTCATTTTAATTTGTTTGATGGTAATAGAAATAATTGTCACTAATTAACCTCTACATGGTTTTCCCAGATAAACATCCTACAACAAAGATAAACAAAATGTCTTGAAGTGATATCTGCTTCAAATGCTTAGCTAGGGTATACATTAAATATGATAATCCATATGTCCTTTTTTCTAAACCATCCAGCATCCACCAAAGTGGAAAAAAACCCAACACAAATCACATTAATCTGATTCTTCTATCTTCTGTCCTTAATTTTCACATAATTGATTGACCAATTTCTCTCATAACTTTACAAAAACAGCCCAGACAGGGCTTTAAATTGATTTTGAGTTTAAACCAGAAGAGAATGAGAAAAACATTTACAAGCAGAAATGAACAATAGTGAACTGTGGTTTTATTATAGCAGATCACTTCCACAAGCCACAATGATCCTATCTGTGTTCTAGGAGAAAGTGGGATACTCACCAAAGACAGTTCTAGCAGGGACAGATTCTCTGTTTAGCCAAAATGACACTTGCGATAAGATCACAGTCATAATGCAAGGAAGGTACGTTTGGATGACAAAATAACCAATTTTTCTTTTCAGATGAAAATGGGCTGTCATAATAGTATATTCACCTAGGAGAAGAAAAATGTGCATTTGAGTAAAATAAGGAAGGCTTACTGATTTAGGGACTGAATAAGTCCAGTTCCATCCCCCTATTTGAGGATATCACTCAGCCATTCTTAATTTCATGAAAAATGTCTGGATTTCTGTGCTGTGGAAAACCAAGACTTGAGACAGAGGTGCTGCTAGATCCTCAGTTTTCACATTCAGTCACCAAAGCAGAAGATAAGGACTGCTAGTCCTACTACACTGTAAAGCTGCAGTCCTCTTATGCACCTGGAATGTTGTGATGTTCACAGGCTTAAAAATCTGGTTTGCTGGCACTGCCTCAAAACTGTCTGGTTTTGACTCAGTCCTACAAACTCTTGCAGCATAGTAACAATTAAGGCCTTTGACTCTTCGAAACCTGATTTAGCAGCAGGTTTAGCAACCTCATTAGCAAAAGTGTTAAGGCCAAACCATCAGTTTTCAAATATGAAAATGACACTCCTTCAACACCACATTTTAGGGATTGCCAGTCCCAGCATCTTCTGCGAGAACTGCCACTTTGCATATGGATCCTGGGATGTAATTTATTAATCTGAGTACCCAAACCCTTCAGATTGCTGGTGCAGAAAAAAATATGTCCCTCTAATGCATGCAGTGTTCCTAGAATTTGGTACACTTTAGCCCTTCAGAAGATTATCTGTTTCTGGATGGATATTGTGCCTTGTCTTGTTCGCCAGTGCAATGAATATTGTACAGTCTGCATGCAGAGTTCCCTAAAAGCTGCCACAGCAGTGCTAAATTCCATTTCTTTTTCATATGCCAAATTCACAGCATTGCCTTAATATGCCCTTTATCGGCTCCTCTGAATTTCAATAAAAGCCTAAATAAATGCACTCAAAAATTGACAGACCAGCTGTCACCTTCCCTAATGTTTCAGAAAAAATCAAACCTTAACCAGTTCTTTCAGATTGTTCCTGGAAAAACATATAGTTGTTACTGAGGGCTACTCCTGGTGGTAACTGCTCCCTGGTTCTTTCAGAGTATTTCTGGAAAACCATGTAGTTGTTACTGAATGTTATTCATGACAGTAACTGCTCCCCAAATCCAAAATTTTGCTAGCTAGAAGTGTGCTACTATTTGCCTAGGAATAATAACAGTAAAAACAAAATGTAAGAATAAAAAGCAATCCATCCCTTCACGCCCTAACACTTCTTCACTGATATCAAAGAAATTTAAAAGCATGCATCATTCAGTTGGGTAGTGATGAATCAGAGAAATGCCCGCTTTGAAATATATATTGTCCTTCAAGAACAGCTATAGCTATAATCTCTGTTGCAAGATTTGACTGTTAGTCTTTACAGGACATCCACAAAAGGAAAATACCCAACAGACTGATTCTGCCTTGAGTGAATAGCCTGAGTTGAGCTGTTGCCAGCATTACTAAGCTTTTAGATTTGGCAGATTACTTCTAAGTGACAATATGGCTAATTAGCAGAGAACAGGTTTACAGTGAAAGGGTTTTTGCAGGTATAGCTGCACTCATACACTATGCTACAGGAGCTCTACTATTCTGCATCAAGTTTACAGACCTAGTACATGCTGAGGATTTTAGAAAATGAAATAACACGGAAATACCTTTACTGACATCCTGCCTCAATCTTTATGTCTTTCTCTGGAGTCTGATTTTCTGGTGAAACGGGTCCCTGAAGAGTAATGTGGAAATGGACATGGAATGCTGTGAAACTGGGGAGGAAACCCCTGCAAAGAAAAGCCTAATTCCCTTCCATTTAGTGTAATTTTGAACCAGGGAGGCTGAACATGCAATGGTCTCAGGAGGAAGCCCACTTGCTCTTTATTAAGGAGTATTTGCAGCAGGGTCTGCCTGCCTCAGTAATCACAGGCAGAGAGACTGTTTCCCAGTTGCTACTGCACTGGGATGTGTTTGAGTCACAGTTTCCCCGCTTGCTACAGAGTGACAATGTGCATTATCGATTTTGACAGTATGCTCTCAGAGCTGGAATAAAAAAAGAATCTACACAGCTTCGGAAGAGCAACAGGACCCTCTTTTTTTCGTTTTTAAAACACAGAAAATGAGTGTCTACATTCTGATGGCCCTCCACAGCTGATTTTTACCTTACCATTTTCTTTAACCTATCAAAACTCTCGTCTCCACTGAAGTAATCCCAGCACCTTGATTTTGTACTTGCTCTTCTCCCAGCTGATATATTCTTTGATTTCCCATGCTGTCCCTTTCAGAGATGTCTATACTAGGAATACTTCCTCCAGTAGACTTAGGGCTTAAGAAAACCCTGCAGCTTGGTTTTTAATGCCCTGGGACCTCTGCTTAAAGTAAAGCTAAAAGCTGCCTAAGTTAGCCTTTTGTTTATAGAACAAGATACTGGCTCTGTTGGAGCAGCAAAGCTCCCTTTTACTTCTGTAAGGCCACTGTTTATCCTTAGACCATAAGCTTTCTTGAGCAAGAGCTAATTTTTGTTATAGGTTTATGTAGCACTTAAAAGAGAATCCTGTTCCTGTTGGGGTCCACTCATCACTGCAGAAAACAAATTATTGTTAGTAAACAAAAACAAATCTAGTACTAATGAAAAGCCCTGGAGCAGAAATGGCTGCACTTCATGGAGCTGTGCTACTGTGCTGCTGCTCTTAAGGGGTTTTTTATGCTTTAAAAGCTGCTACAGTATTTTTTTTTGGTATCTAGTTGATGGAGTTCTGGAGATCACGCTTACAGATTTTCCAGGATCTTACACACATTACTGCATTGCCATTATGCTGAGATTCAATTGAGTACTTTAAGGAGGCTAGACCAGGCCCCAGGCTTGTTTGTTTACTGGATATACCTGGACTCAGTTCTATCAATGGCTACTCTGGCAAGATCCTGACATTAGGTACATTAGACACCTCCCTGACTATGCTGACATCCAGAATATTTCAGCCCATAAAAAATGAATGTTCCCTTTTATAGTGATACTAGAGCTCAAGAAAAAAATCAGAATTATTTTGTTCAAAATGAAGAGCTGAATGATTCTTTTATTATTTTGGCTTTGGATATTACAGAGCTCAGGAACCAGCTGGCAGTATACAAAAGAGTGGGTTTATGTTTTGTTTTGTGCCACTGCAGATCCTAAGTTAGCTATGAGAGATTCCGGGTATGGGGAACATAACTGGGCAACCATTTGTGGAAAGCAGCAAGATCCACTTGGACTCAAATCTCATATCTGATTGTTTTCAGCACTTTTACCACCAGGACATAACAGCTGTTGGTTCTGTTAGAAGCAGAGTGAGTAGTAAAATGTCTTTCTTTCAGGTGAATAACATTTGAGGATGTTAGCACAAAAAAAACCCTCAAAAAATAACAAAAAAAAAAAACCAAACAGCCAAAAAAAACCACAAAACAGGTGGCACATGACAGAGCTGTTTTCTGTGCCATGGCTAAAATGTTCCAAGTTTCAAGATTGCTTGGAGAATTAGGAATGCCAGGGTATTTTTTTCTGAGAAGCCAGCCAAACGGCAGCTTGCCTACAAAGCAGCAGAATCCCAAGGAACAAGTACAGGACTGGAACTTCCATTTTAAAAAAAAAGTCTGCTAGAAAGAAGAGCATAAATGACTTATGACATACACAAACATTTTGTCTATGCAACTGCAAGGGCTGTGTAGTTTGACTTGTGTGTCATAAAAGCCACAAAAGATCCAAGCCCTTGGATTATGCAATAGCTATTTGGTTTTTCTTTTCCACGTTCAACAATTCAATAGAAGGAAGAAATGCCTTTGATGGCCATTCGTAAGTAATGCTGATTACTGGCCTCCTACAAGCTTGATGAACTCCAGAAAATCCATCGTTGACTGATGCTTTCCCTCTGCAAAATCGGATTTTTGTATTTTGCTAATCCCCGGTTACAATCTGTGTCCTGCTCTTTGTGATCCACCCTGCAATCAGAATCCAGCCAGCCCAGATGTAACCCAGGACATTAATATAAAATCTTGACGTTGGAAACACAGCATTTATTATAAATCTTAAATACGTGAGGGAAGTGTTTACTGTGCAGAAACTTTGGGATTTGTCTGGAGTGTTTCCTTGGGCTGAGGAGTACAAGGAGCTTTCACAGGCAAAGCGGCAAACTGGAAGTGGCCTGGAGCTGACACACTGGAGCACTCACTGCCTGGGCTGGATGCTTTTCTTGCTCTGAGGAGCAGGACGAGGTTGTAGGAGATGCTCCAGTACATCCTTTGGATCTTTTTCTTGGCAACAATGAAGGCAAGAGGGGAGCTGCCATTCATTGCAGAAAACAACGCGGCTATGATGGTGAACTGGTAAGGAAAAAAGTGTCTTTACTCTTTAATGGGAGATAATGCACTCATTCTTTTTCTGTAATAGTGACCACTCTGTTTATATGTTTCTCTTGACTTTATGAATCTTTGCTTTAGCATCAGCTTTGTGTTTCCTGAAATGGGCAAGGGAGGGGGTGAATGTCTATAGGATGGAGATGACAGTCTAATTTAGTGGCTGCCTGTCAGGGCAAGCCTTCCCTTACTTTGTGTCCTTTCTGAGGTACAAGCAACAAGCTCAGATGTCTCCTCTTTATTTGCCAGTTGGAGCACCAAGTTTTATGCATCTTTACATTTCGGTACAACTAACTTTGTGTGCAAATGTATCTATATGTACCTGTTTTCATGTCTCTTAAATTTCCTACAGATAGTAAAAGGTTCCTAATTTAATCTATACTTTTTCCTCTACCACTCTGCCCATCATTTTTCTCTGGGAATACAGTGTATCACCAGCACACTCTGTTGGGCTTTGCCTGCAGGAATTGCTCTCAGGCATGCTGCCACAGGCTGCCCCTTTCCCCAACCCAAGCCCCTCGCCACCACCAGCAGTGGAAATCCCCCTTTTCTTCATGGCCGGCTATTTGATTTCCACCTCTTCCCCCTCCCTTCGCTGGATGCCACTAATGCTCTCCGGCCGAGTGCCTTGTGTAAGCTGGTGAAGCCCCGGTCCCACTGAGTGCACGTGACCCCTTGTCCCGGCCTCGACCCCCCCGGGAGTCCCCCCCCACCAATGCACACCCAGGGCTGCCCTTGCGTGGGAGCCTTAAGAAGCAGGGGGGCACGGCTCACGTGGATGCCCGGCCTGGGATTAAAGCTTCTTTGCCTTCCTAATGCTGCCACATCTGGCGCCTCCGCTTGCAGCCCGAGAGGGAACGGGGATCCTCGGGGTTTGCACCTCCTCTGCGGCCACGTGGTGCCCCGGACACGCCGCAGAGCTGTGCCATGCCACAGTCCCCCCCTGCCCCCCCATTCCCTTCCCCCCGCCCGGTTCCATCAAGCAATCATTTTAAAGCGATGATTGAAACGGATCAAATGCGTGGGTGGTGTTTGCCTCCCAGGGTGGTTCCTCCCACGGGGAAATAAGCCAGCAACAGCGCTGGCAGCCACAGCGAGGGCGATCGCCAAGAAACTGCGTGAGGCTTCTCAGGCACTCCTGTAAATACCAGGAGCCTGGATGTATCTTCAGCAATGTACCTAAGAGCCAGCATTTAACCCTCTCAGTGTTTACATGCCTCTTCTAAGTGGCCATGAACCTGCACAGGATCTCCCTAGCACTCCACATTCCACAGGTGCTTCCCTAGCCTTATTGCAAAATAACCACAGCCTATGAATCTCCCCTCCTGCTCCAGCCATCAGCAACCGTGGGATGGAAATATTCCCCCTACCTGTACTGGTACTGATGTTTTCCGTGCCCACGGTTTGTCCCATCAGGTGGTACTGGTTAAGTCGTGAGCCATCTTCGGCCACCACCACAGATGTTGTGGTGCTGTTAGTCCACACATAGATCACTTCAGAATTGGGGTAAGCATCTGCCAACAAGGGGGGGAAAAAGACAGTAAGGAGTAAAAACCACTGTGTAATATTTTAGTGGATCCTTAAAGGATAATGACAGGGAGAAGAATGGAGGAGTGAGAGTGAATGGAGAAAAACAAATAAAGATGATATAATCATGGTCCCATATGCCCAGCTCAAAAAATATTAGGTTGAAGCCTTCTAATATAAGAGATGTGTGGGATAGTTTGTGAAAGGCTGGAACAGTAGAGGTATAAATATAATCCATCACAACCACTCAATTTGGGAAAGACCAGCTCAGACCTATACTCACCTCACTGGTGGCTCCTAAACCCCAGCAAGCTGCACAAGGTATTTTGCTGAAGTTCCCCCTCAAAAGGACTCAGACACCTTGAATGTCAGGACAACAGAGACCCTCTGTGTCTTGTCCTGCCTCCAGGATAGAATTCTAAGTGATGCCCTGTGCAAGTGCAGGGTCTGGTGTGTACACACTGACTGGAACACGTATGTGTGGGTGAGGGCATAGGTCTTTCATGTGGGTAAAGGAAACTGGAATGTGCCTGCCTGTGCTTGTGACGCTAAAAAGCAGTCAGAGGATGCAGGGGTGAGAATGCATGGAGAGCAGGACTGGGGCAAGGAGCTGTGAGGAGAGGATAAGTGTTTGTACATAGCAGAATGGGTGGCGGTAGGAAAACACCTGCACAACTGCAGGTGTGTATGTGATTTCTCTCATGTTCATTTAGAGGTCCTAGGAATTAAATGTGGTCACAGTACTGCCAACTCATTCCTTGCTCTATAATGCTGTTGTAAATTTTAATGTTCCATACACAGTGATCATAGTATTATAAGGGAATCTCAGTTTACTTTTACAGTTAGTCAATGCTGGGTTTACATTTTAAGCCTTCTCTGCAGATGGTCACAAAAACCCCAGGAGACAACTCTTAATTATATTTCATTCAATATAAGTAGCTCTCACACCTTTTGGAACTCCTCTAGCATCGAAAGTTTTCAGGTCACATTCCTGCAAGCATGTTACAGTAGGCTAGAGTACATTGTACTAAAATCTCTGGAAAGCAGGCAAGGCTTACTCTCCAAATGGAAGTTGAAAAGCAGGTAGGCTTGGAAGTGGTCTCAGTCAAATATTAGTATCTCACCTTCTGCACTTTTTAACTTAGAAGATGGGAGTGCAGAATGTTTCTTTCTGGGAAAAAAATGACATCCTAGTTCAGGAGACAACACATCATGGCTTTCCAGATCAGGACTTGAGCGTCAAGGACAACAGGCTAGGTTCAAAGATGTGTACTCACTCCATCAGACTGCATGTTTTGTTTGCAAGTGAACTGTATTGGAAAGGTGCAGCTCCAAGGAGGACTTAAAAAAAATTCATAGGCATTGAGTCATAGGCAGTGGGTCAACATGAGCTTCTGAGGCACGGCAAGGGCAAGAAATAAGGTGAGGTGATCCCTGGATCCATAAAACCAGGAATGTCCAGTACAAAATGGGAAGCGATCCAGTTCAGGCTAAGAGCACGTGCGTAGCACAATGAACTTCACATGAATGCTAGACCAGGTAGCAGGGAAGAAAGCAGCTCCTTCTTTGCACTGTTATTAATGTTGGATGTGGGAGGCTGGGCACTAGGCTAGATACACATTTGCTCCGACTGTTTATGGCTTTTCATCCACACCTCAGAAAATTCATAGAAATAACGAGGACAGAGAAGGGGAGAGAGGTCAAAAGAAGGTTACAAGTACCTCCAGGGACTGGAAAATAAGTCATGATTTGAAACTTAAGCAGCTCAGCTTATTCAGCTCACTAACAAAAAGCTGAGACGTAGCTCAAGCTCTGAGTATAGACACTTGCATACAGAAATCTCAAACCAGGCTGAATCTCTTGGACTACTTACAAGAGCTGCCTGAAAGATGGTTCCAGGCAGATTCAGATGAACAGCAGGGCAGAACTTCCTAATTGGGTGGGAGACAGATAATTATACAGTGGATAACCTTCTGAGAAAAAAAAAATTATGAACTACAGTCACTAGGAAGACAATGATAATTTGAAATCTTTTTGTGACACATATCTGACAATTGCTGTAGTTTCCAGGGCTGGAGCTGATCCTGGGTTTGGAAGTTGAGAATCTACAAATTTTTCATCCTTTGTTAGCCATGCAGGACTGCCCACATGCCTTCCTTATGCTTGTATTGTGTAGCTCTGCAGTAAAATTACTGTAATTATATGTCGCGATCTGCTTTGAAAGGCTAAGAAGGAATGTCTTCCCTATCTCAAAATATTTGCATCACAAAAAGTCATGGAATTTCACCTTCCCTTTACAACTGAGATACTTTACTATCTCTGAGATGATTACAAGTTCACAATGTACTGTAAATAATTTCAAAGTTGGATCTGGAGAAGACAAGTGGGAGGAGATGGGTCCATTTAAAAAAGTAATGCAGAAAGCCCTCCTTTTTTTTTTAATGGTATATGTTATATGTTATTCATGGGCAGATTATCCCCAGGGAATGTGGGATATGTTTAGGTACATTTGGGATTGCCAGAAAATTAGATTTTTACCTATGTTACTTCCCATGCAAAAAATAAAAAAAAAATTCTAACACTAGCATTGGACTTTTTTTTTTTTTTTTTCTGGGATGATCTAGATGTATCCCAACTCAGCACTTCCCTGTGTCTGCAATGATACAACAACCAGGATAACTGGGTTTGTCCTTGTTTTCTGATGATATATATTAATTCATCCTGACTAAATGCTTCCCAATGCGAGTACTGTAACCAAATTCTCTGAAATTGCAATCACACAGGAATTTAGGCTTGTAAGGTTTAACAAGAATTCAGATGCTTTGGTTGTCTCCTCTGCCTGGCCTGCAGGGCAGGGGAGTCCAAAAATAATTCAACACCTCTGCTGTGAATTGCAGCCTTTACTGGGTGCTAAAACACATGCAGTGGAACAGAGTTGGGGGCACCTACACTGCAGGAGTCCAGCAGCTCCTCTTGTAAAATACCTGCAATTCAGAGAGAGGCCACAAGGTGCCAAAACCCCAGACCTCACAGGTATGCCTAAGCATTACTCCATGAGGCTGTTTTCTTTTGAAACCATGTCAGGGAAGGGGGGTGCCAATCCCAGGCCAGTTGGTGACAAGAGAGAGCATTCACGTAGGCAAGAGCACAGCATGAGGCCAGTCCCTGCCTGGGAGGAAGACTCTTGTTCATAGGTCTTTCTTCCCTCACAGGATATTGTGAGGCTACAAGACAGAGAGCTGTGTCACTGCTAGGCCAGAAGTAGAATATCCATGGGAAATGGGAGAACAGCTCATCTAGAAAAGACTTGTGCAACGGCAGGATGGTCACAGCCAGGGCTGTAAGACACAAGAGGATAGATAACAGATGTGTGCCTGTGGAGCCTAACCCAAACCAATGCAACCTGCAGTGATTTTACCTCAGGAGAATTCTGTCCCACTAGGAATAGCATGAATGTACCCCAATCTAGATATATTCTATTGTGATGGATCACATATTATATGATCCTTGTCTGTCTTCCATGCAAAAATGGTTTGTGTTTTAAGAAGGTCTGATACAAGATTTTTGACTTCTTGCCTCCTTTCCTTATTACACATCAAGTTCTGACAGGAAAAAGCCACCCCATGCTCCTTGGTGTGGCAGCTGACTATCTCTTTTCTGGTCATCTAGGTAAAACTCCAGAGGGATAAGCCTGTGTACTTTTAGCAGGTAGCTAAAACTCCAGAGGGATAAGCTTGTGTACTTTTAGCAGGTAGCTGTCTTCCTACTGCAAGCCTTATGCCATATCTTCACAGAAGCCTCAAACTCCAGTTATCCCACACTTGACAACCAGAAGCTCCAGCTCTGCAGCTGATAGCCTCTGCAGTATAATTAGGCCTGGTCATATTGAAAGGTGAAACTGTGGGTACAGTACAGAATGATGTTATTTTGCTATCGGGGTAGAAGTACTAATGGAGACACAGTATTATTCACTGTCATACCAAATTTTGTAAAAACATTCTTCCACTTAAGCAAAGCTTCCAGTAGGTTGCCTACTAGCCTTGCTTGCTGGAACACTGAACAACTTCAGGTCTTGCTTTTTAGTGAAGTCAGAAAGGTGTACCAACTAAAGGAAATATGGAAATATATCATCTCCTTTATGTTACACACAGGCTGGGGATGTCTCCAAGAGGATGATAGGAAAATGTAGTTGCAGCTCTGGAATAGCAAGCTGAGAAAATGATGCTGGTAGTTTTGAAAAAGCAAACCCAACTTCAAAGCCACTGCAAATCCAAGTGAGACTTCTTGGTGTTTATTCTACTTTATTGTGTTTATTCTACTTTAAGCAAGTGCGTGTCTTCTGGATTGCTGAATCCAAATAATTAATCTTGTGTTCTTTACAATCATTTTGTTGTCTTGTTAAAGAAAGGAGGAAGTCTCATTAAAGTATCCTTTCTCTTCTACGCTTACTTCTTTGAAAAAGAAAAAAAAGGTAGCAGTTCAGATGAACAGATAAAATTACAAACAAGTATAATGTTATTAAATGTGAGAAAATGACAACAGACATTTATTTCTACTGGACAGTTGATAAATGGCTGCAGGCTTATTACCTACCAGAATGATGAAAGAAATAATATCTTCTCATGTATTTATTGACAAGCAGATCTATTTTTCTACATTCTAGCAGCCAACATACACCACACAATATAAAAACAGTAAAGGTGTCCCTTGCTCTTCTCCCACACTTTCCCTGCTCCTGTATGGCTGGCAAGGAAAGCCAGACATGGTCTTTCTTATGCCAGTGAACAGTGGGCTGGGGAGAGACCACAACCAGAGAGAAATTACATTAAGAAAAAGTCTAGCAAAGCACAATAGTAAGTGGGTAAGACGTGGAGGATCCCAGACATTTGCGGTGGCATTGAGGATAGCCCTTTTTTCATTTGCAAATGAAACAGCGTGAGCAGTGCAGAATCCTCCCTTCTATTCAAAAAGCAACTCACAAGCAGGGAGTTTTCTCCTGCCACTGCCCCCACCACAGGGCAGAGATGGCATCTGACAGACACTCTCCTTGCTTTTCTCTCTTCTCCATATTTGAAAGAAACTCCAGGGGGGGGAAAAAAAAAAAAGTGGTGGTGATTAAGAGTATTTCTTGGCACCTTAAGTCAAATAAACCTAAATACGGATGGATGAATGCAAACTTCAAGTCTGTGGGACCCAGACGTATTTCTAGGACTGATTTTTTAAGCTGCAATCCCTGAAAAAAAAATCACCACTGATGTATGCCAATAAGCTTTCATTCCTGCATTACGGGGCATAAAATAATTGAGAAACAAAGAATCCCTCTCCAAAACAGCCCCTAAATCCTTTGACAGACTCACAAGAAGCATCAAGCAGTGCCTGCACAGTTAAGGCAGCCTGTGCAGCGTGTTTGGTTACCCACCCAGCATGCTTGAGGTACGTTCCACAATTAAACAGGCCATTTATCCACGAGCCATGGCTGGAACTTTCCTTTCAGAATTGTGCTAGTTGGATGCTGAATTAACTTAAAGAGATAATGCAGAAAGATGGCTTCTGGTTTGTTTTCTATTTTATTCATTCCAATTGTGCAGTTACATTCTAAGCCTTTATTATCGTGACGTTTAGTACATGCCACAAGGATTGTCAGACTGCCTAATCTTGGGAGTATTGCTAATCCCTGCCAAAGCCTGTTGATTGGGGAAGATGTGCATAAATTTTCAGCTTTTTTAGAAACTCTAATTACAATCTGAATACACATACAGATATCTATCTTATCTAACCATTAATGTATTTGACTCACTTAGAGGCTGTTATATAACTCACTAGTGATCCAGATTTACAGCCTCTCAGACTCCTGCAGGCTACAAAACAGCGCTGCTACTAAGCCATCATGTACCAGCTTGAATTCCAAGAGTCAGGCTGGATTTCTTGGGGCTTGTGCACAAATACTTTGTAGCCCATTACAAAGCATCTGTCAACAGTTGTGCCTATGTGACTCAGGCCAGATTTGAGCTCCATAATTGGAATTTCCCATTAAAATGACTTTATAAGAATGACTTGTTGTACAAATGAGATCATTCTATAGGAAGAGCAAATGGAAAACAAATCTAGTAAAGATGTACTTTTAAAAGTCACAATAACAAGACATGGTACTAATATGCATGGTCTAGGTCTTGGGGGAAATAGCTTTTTATAAAAATAAATTTTTAATGTAAAATAGGAATACAAATACTAAGAGAAATGTATTCACATATTGAATGATTAAGAGCCTAAAATAAAGACACTGCTAGAGTGTGACAAATTTTGCTATTCTTGGGAGAATTTCAGGGTTATGTCAATTACTTTAGGGACCTGAAATCATTAAAATTGAGACTGATCATTTAAACTGGCATGAGTTTACAGCATGCAGATAAACAGCATGCATGATTTTGAATACATTACAGACAAGAAGTATAATGTGTACAAATACACAGGACTACAAACTCATGTAACACAAAGTCACGGGACGGCAGGGACTGGTGGATACCTCTGGTGATTATATGGTCCCACACCCTGCTCAAGCAGGGACACCAAAAGCATTTTTTCCAGCATCATGTCCAGTCAGGTTTTTAATATCTCCATGATATTCAAATCTCTGTAGCCAATTGTCAATCTCTCTCGACAACCTATTCCAATGTTCGGCCACTCCCACAGTAAAAGCATGTTTTCTTCTGTTCAGATGAAATTTAATGTTTTTTAATGACCACTGGCCCTTACTCTGCCAGTGGGCACTACTGAGCAGCACCCAGTTCCCTCTTACTCATCTCTCATTCCCCAATCCCTGCAATTTATACAGATGTATAAATACCCTCTGAGCCTTCCCTTCTCCATACTGAACAGTCCAAGATCTCAGTCTCCCAGACAGCAAAGATGCCCACACCCTTCAATGATTGTTGTGGCCCTGCATAGGATTCTCTCCACAAAGTCTCTATTCTTCTTGAACTGGGAAACTCAGATTGGCCATGCACTCAGAATGGTTCCAGATGTGAGTAAAAATTAAATGCCCAGAAGGAAACATTTTTGGAATGACATATTATCATTGTCTGTGACAATAGAGAACATCCAAGGAGGAAATTATACATGAAAACTGATGAAACTCATGAGCATATTCATTAAAAATTATAGGACACCACTGGCTGTAATACAGGCAGTATGAAGTCCAGTCATACTGAAATGTTCATTTCTGTCCTTCCTTTTAATATAAAAATAAAATTCAGTAATATAAGTAGAATTCTGTATGTTTTCCTGATACAGTTTTATTTGATCTTGTTGTCACATTCTGCAGGGAATAGTATAGGATGTTCTGAAAAATGTGCCAGACAGGTCTTAAGAGACTTCATTACTAAGCAACACTAATATACTCTACTGATCATTGCTAAAAAAATAAAACTCTAAGTTAGATCAAAATTATTCTCTTTCAGAATATGATTTACAAGTCACCTTAGGAAAAGGTGGGAACAGAAATTTGGCTTGGAAAAGAAATGGAAGCACAAACTGTACCCACAAGAGGGTGAAACATACAGAACTGAAGATGTCTGTCAAATTCATTTTGAGACACATAGTTTTGCAAAATCCATTTTTTTAGCTTTTAAAAAAAGAAATCAGTACGGTCCTGTGTAATTTTAGAAGTTCTAGTTAATGGGAGTAAAGTCTAAACATGACCCAACTTTGATGTCAAAAATATAAAGCAAAGGAAAAAACCCAAACTGAAAGCAACTGTGATTTTGGAGGTTGGATTCATGATTAGCATAGGCAAATCTGCTGACTTCTTTAACACAATAAATTGACTGTTTTCAAGTTGGTACACTAAATCACAGTCATACTGATGATGGATGTAACACAAATACTGAACAATAATGAACAGTGTTGTCCACACCATTCAGTCAGGCATAGCACCTTCACAGGATGCAATTGCAGCCTTTGAGCAGTGCCCTGAGCTCGGAGCTGTGCAGAGTAACAGAGAATGTCTCCCAAGAATGATTGAGATCACCAGTGACAGCAGCTCCTTCCTGCCTCGTCATGCTCACCCATACCACCAGGGAGCAATAAGAGGAATGCATCCATTTCCAAGCACTGGGATCGCAACTGGGAGTGACTACTTGCTGTGAAATCTGACACATAGGCGGTAAAAACCAGGCATGGCACACTGAACTGAGCTCTGTGTCTCGAGATTGCAGGTTCTCAAGGCTCTACTCAGAAAATGAGAAAAAAAACCCAAAAAAAACAGCAAAGAAAATTTTTTTTCCATGGTGCAGCCTGGAGCATGCCAAACAGCAAACAGACATGTAGGTGTAGACAACTGAACTCTGCCACTCATGGTGTGGGACACCTGCCACATACTGACTGAAAGAGGTGTCTAAACAAGGTGTGCTGTGGGGATGTTACACATCCAGTGCTTCAAGGCACCAGCAGCACCAGGTCATCCCCACAGCGTTCCTACTTCTATCTGAGAGCAGATGTTAAGGAGCGTCATGCTTTCCTTCTTTTGCCTCTTCCTGTTTCTTCCTCTCACTGCTGTCAGTAGTTTTAACACAACTTCTTTCTTTATTTTCAGGTTTAGTGGCAGCTGTCTCAGGCTAGAACTAACCTGAGAATTGATTTTGCATCAATGGTGGCTTTTTAATGGTGGCTACAACTGCTTTTCACATGGAACTTATCAAAATCTGGTGTGCCAGCCTCTGATCCTTTTCTTTTTCCCTTTTATAGCTGGCATAAATATCTAATGAACTAGAGAACTAGAGAAACAGAACAGTAGGATATGCTAGGATGGTATTTTAAATGCTAAATGTCCTAGGAACATTTCTGACCTTACATTGGTCTTTCTAGGCCATGCATGTGGTAATTCCACACCAGCCAGCCAATTTAAATGCTGTGCTAACACTTAATGAACTTTGAATTTACAATCACAATATTAGGCACTTATATTAGCTGCTTCATTAGGAAAAGCAGCATGGTTATGAGGATGATGTTAAGACATTTAATTTTTGCACAGCAAACAAAAGTATCCTCCAAAGTGTGGCAGATATCATTACTCACTTTGCATAGTACCTTTAAAAAGATTAAGCACCTTTGCTTAATCTTAATTGCAGTGGTCCCCTCCTTTTGCAAGGTGCTGCCACTTAATATCAGCAAAGCTAATGTGACCTGCTCTGCAGGAGCATCACTGGAGTTTCTTTTGAGAAATGCAGAGTGAATTTTAGAAAATACTCTAATTGATCTTGTTGTGGAGGGTGCCTTCACAAACATGGTATTTTTGGCCACATGTAACATCACAGAATGAAACTCTAACCTCACTGTAATCTACAGATATTCTTCTCACCCACTTAAGTGGCATCAGGGACTCAACCATCATAGTCTATCTGCTGAGCTTACTATTCAAAACACCCTTACTTATAAATCTGTATGGCCTGAAACCAGATGAGAGTGATTGGAACTACTTGCACGGCTAAATATATACCTCTGTTTCTGAATCCTATCCCTTAATGAAGACATTTACAAATCTCAGAAGTACTGCTACATTAATAACACTGTGTGAATGTGTAATCAATAGGTATGCAGAGAGAGCGGGCTGAAATATTATTATTCAAACACTTTAATACTGCCTTGAAATTGCAATCACAAGAACTTATTCTCTACACCAAAGGTGCAGTCATCTAAACCTCTGAAGATGGATTATAGACCTCTGCTCTGGGGCACAGTGCAGCCCTGTATTTCAGAGAAGGGGATAAAATCTCCTGAGGCTGTCAGTTCAAAGTGCCCAGGCTCAGTGATGGATATGAGGAGCCTCTCTGAAGTGAGCTGTTGCTGACCAGAGGCACTGCAGAGAGCATTCCACCTGCTCTCTGCTAGAGTACTCAGGTACACATCCTCTCTTTGGGAACTGTCCCCTCTCAGTCCCTCTGGAGACCCAGATCCAAGGGTGCTCACGATCTCATTTTCTCTGTGCATACATAAAACATCTCCTTATTTACAGCCATCAGCTGACCTATTTTAGGAGGAGATTAACCTGAGCCTAAAAATATCTACTTCTCCCCCCTAAGACGGTGAGAGCAATCAGCTCAGCTGTATATATTTACCCTACAAAAATATAAATTTAGGAGAGAGGAATCCCAGCTTTGCTGACATATTTAGCTCTGGGATGTTTTCAGAAAAATGGCTGGCTGCTAGCACAGGCTGGCTGTGAGGAGACTTTCAGTGGCAATGATGGCGAAGGGTGAAAAAACAGGAGGCTTATCAGGCTTTCCTTCTTCCCAGTTCTCTTTCCTTCTCGTTTCTTCATGGGGGACAGCATGAAACAAGTGTTCCCTTTGAAGAAGCTTGCTGGGCTGGGACTGCGGCAGCACTGGATGACAGCTTGGACTGGCTTGGCGCTCTGTGCGGGAGAGGAGGCTAATGAGATTCCAGCAATTTAGGTGGAGGACTTCCTGGCCCACCAGAGACTGAGGTGTCATAAAGGAGCTGCCAGACTAGAAACTGAAATCCAAGTTTGAGCAGTGTCTCACAGCTTTTTTCCTTCCCCAAAAACCCTAGGCAAGTAATTTTGTCATTAATGTACTGCAGTAGCACTGGGAGGCTCTAATTGAACCTAGGGACCCATAACGACAGAGGCAATAAAAGCAAGTAATGAACCACTCTATCTTTGCACAGAAGAGACTGTAATTGCTCTTTGCTTCCTTTATGCCCACCTGCAAAATGCAGGCAGCAGAGACCTACCAACCTCACACGGGGATCATGAGAATGATTCCAGAAATGTTTATGAAATGCTTACAAGCCATGGAAACAGACACCTCAGAAAATAAAAGACATTAAAAACCTGGCTTGTGAAGCAGTGGAGCAGTATCTACCCATTTGTCACATTTAAATATAATATCCCATTTGCCAGTGGTATAGACCCATGATCCATGGCTGGCAACTGCAAGCCTGGCACTGCTTTCTGGGGCATCATGAGACCAGCAATGTCTTTGCAGGTTTGCACCCAAAGGCCATTTGAAAGCTTAAGCATATTAAGCACAGTTTCTGCATGTTGTTTTCTATTGCTGACAACTTATATTGATTCCCTGTAATCAGGCATTTGTGCAGCCTTTAAGTTTAGGCTGTAATCTCCAAAGTGGGAAAGGCGTGCTAATGTTTGCAGCATTAGCAAAGCACCCTGGATCTCCACACGGCTCCACCACAATCCTGTCTAGACTGCTTTCATGTGAGACAAAAACACCACTGCTGAGTACCTTCACACCAACACCTACCCCTGTCAGAACTTAGGACATCCCTCTGGGTGCCCTGGTCCCGAGCCCCGGACAGGGGGCTGGGGAGTTCTGGCAGAAGGCCAAAGACACTTGGCCTATGGAACAAACTACTAACTTTGTATGAGGAAGCACAAGTCACAAAAGTTTAAGTAGAATGATAGTGAATTAAGTACAGGGTGAAAAATAGAATTTTGGGGATTTTATTACGGGGGTCTAGGAGACAAGATGGAGGGATCTGGGCATTGTCCTGTCCTTCTTCCTTCTTCTTCCTAGCCTCCATCTTCTGGGTGATGTTGGCACTTTTGGATTGGTTTAGGATAGAAGCAGACAGTCTAACATAGGTGATAGGTAGTGGAAAATAATGATAAACAATGTACACATAATTCATAGTATAAGATGTGGACACCAGCCCGGGGGTGGGCAATGTGCCTAGACCTGACCTGCTAGACAGAGCTCTGCGGGTTGGAGAAAGAATGTTATAGATAAGGAAAAATAAACAACCTTGTGAACTACTGCTGAAGAACTCCAACTCTTTCTTCAACTACTGGGCTGTGAGAAAGGACTCTTGGGGGCATCCTGACCCCAGGAAACCCGAGATACCCCCACCTGAACTTTTGTTTCCTTGAGCTCAAAACCGCCACCAGCTCAGCTTTTCTTCCCCAAAGAGCCTGAGTATGTGAGCCACCTCATGATGAGGAGGCTGCTCCTAGGGCAGGCAGAGCACAGCCTTTCAGTGCTGGCTGCTCAAGGGGCTCTTTGCAGCTGCTACAAAAGCTGCTGCTGCCGGCACCCCCCAGGAAGCCGATCCAAAGAAAGGGGCTTTGTTAAGGATGATCCTGCCTGCATGGACACTGCTCTCCGCTGGTAGGCAGCCAAGCCCTCGGCCGCTGCACGTCAGCAGAGTTTGCAGCCTGGACTCAGCACTGGCTGCAAGACATAGGGAAAACAACAGCTGTTGTTCTTTCTGACCTCCCTTTCTCACTCTATTATGAAGCTAAGAGGTAAAAACTCACTGGCTTCTACACAGCAGGTGACCCAAAGTAGGAGCTGACTGACCCAGAGCTGGGCACTGTTCGCAGGAAAGCCATCACACAGCCAGGGGGGTGGGCTGCATTTTAAGAATTATCTCAGAGCAGACATACAGTAACCCTGTATATATGACAAAGCCTTTGAAAAGTTAAATAGTGACAGTTACTGGAAATGCTTGAAGGATATACTAGTAGTTTCTTACGCCTCTTCAAGGAAGTCCTGGATGTGTGTCCCTATAATGGGTGAAGAAAAACTGACTGATCTGATCATTTCAGGGAGCCCTTTTCCCTTTTGACAAACCAAAAGGTATACTTCTATGGCAAGCCTACCAGACAAGTGATAAGTTATGGTCATACTCATTTGCAAGTTATGCAGACTGGGGTCCTACAACAGCTGTTGCAGAAACCCACCACATGGTCCAGGACCAGAACCCTGTGTTTTAATATCTCAGCAGGTTCCTGTTAAGAAATCTTCTTACATCTCTGGAATACTTGAATATTACAGAATTTATTTTACACACCATTCTTGATGAATTCCCTGCCCTTCAGATGTTCTGGGCTACATTGCTCCACCTTGACTGTGGGACGTAACTGCCCAAAATGCTGGACTAAAGAAGCAATATATATTGCTATACATACATGTATATGACTGTAGGCTATGATGCAACACCTGTGAGAAGGCTTAAATGTCTGTTGTTCTGTACTCAATGCAGAAGAAAGCACAGCTCATACAAGATGCTTGAAGAAGTGCTTAAGTTTTCTCTGTACTGAAGAGCCTTACTGACTGTCTCATTGAGATCCTTTGAAAAATGGGACTTCCAGCAGAAATAGCTAAAATAGTCATTAGGAGAGATACAAAAGCTCACCACCAATATAATGTAACACCTAACTAATCTACAGCAGTGACTGCTTCTTCTGAACAAAGTACGGCTTTGTATTTCTGAGCTAGCAATGCAGAGAAAAATGGACCTCTAAGTTGCTCTGACTAGGGTATAATACACTTACCTACATGAGATAGCACTGAAGAAAAATAGGAACTTCTAAAATATGATTCATGTCATCCTTAGGCAGATATCAAAAGTAATTCTAATGAACCTCACTGCAGAAGTACTTATTTCCTTTCAATGGCCATAGAGGGACTCTAGATAACTAACTGGAGCATATTTTTCTATCTGAAATTGTCACAGATCCGTCCCATCCATTCCCTAGAGCTTTGCTGTCAGTACAAGGCTTTTGATATGGGCCAAATCCCTGTGCTCATTCTGCATTAAAAGATTTTATTTTTTTAAGCAACACAGCCCCATGACAAGTCATCTGTTCATGATTCCAAAGGAAATAGAGGCAAATAACAGCAATACCATTAGGTGGTGTCCACCCACTCCATTCCTTCTAAGGTTTCCACAGAAAATTAGTTCAGGCTAGATGCCTGTGTTTTACCAGCTAGCTATACTTAAGTAGAACAACAGCAATGGTCCAACACAGTTGTCTAGACTGCCTTTTTGATGCTGCCACAAGCAAGTCTTTCATTGTGTCTGGAGTTCTAGCTTCTAAACAGCTAAAAAATTAGGGGAAAAATATCCTAACTAAAGAGGTGGTTGGTAGCTGAGGGTAATACAGGGTTTAAAGAGAGAGAAGAAAAATACATCAAATGTCTTAAAAATATTTAGTTTTAGTATTCAGCTAACTTCACCTTATTTTAGTAATTCAATATCCATTGCAACGTAGTTATCTAAAGAAGCAGTGATAAACCTTAGGAAAATGTAACAGAAGATATTACCTTAGTGAGCAGAACACCACCAAACCTATCCATTCCCTATTAGCTGACTTCTGCCTTAAATTGCAAACTCACAACTCAGTCTTGAACTTGGCTGCTCAGCATTTCACAGAGGTCTGCCCTGGCTCTCTCCACGTGTCCTTTCACAAGGAAGGCACTAATACATCCCAGCAGAGTCAACAAGCTGTGCTGACTATCTCTGCTTTCAGGAATAAATTCAAGGAGCCTCTTCTGTCCAGCTGTAGGGACAAGTAGCAGAAAAGCTCTGCCTCTACATATGAGACTGCAGTTCCAGATGTCCCTGAGAACAACCTATGAAAAGCTTCCTAAGAGCCATTTCCACTTTTCAAAGTCTCTTAAAATTAACATTTGTCTTTATTTATTATTCATTTAATTATATTCTTATACAAGACTTTCACACACAGGTTTTGAGAGGCTGAATACATTATTTATCATATTTTACTAAACCAGAATTAAAGTCTGTTTAGAAGGACACTGCTTTCAAGTTCTCCCTCCATACTTGCAGTTTTCCTGCAGCTCTTGCAGGTGCTAATAGGGAAAAGTACAAAATCAAGAAAAAACCCTGTAGGTGCCTTCACCTCAGTGCCTTCTCTGCATTGTAAAGAAATATCAGGGAAATTTTCTTAAAATACCTTTTTTAAAAAAAAATTTCTAAATGGCTACAAGAAATGGATAGTTTGTGAACAGTGAGTTCCTTAATGTTCAGTATTGCAATAAAATCTGGGATACTGGTGAAGTTACTGTCTCCTCATTACTCTATCTTCACCACGCTTATTAGAGGAAAATAATTTGAGCATATCTCCTGCTACAGAACTAGCCTGTGCACTTTCCTTTATCAAAAGTCAAACTGTGACTTAGCTTGAGGTGTTAAAAAGGAAGATGTACATAAACTACTACTGGAGATAGTACATTAGCTACTATCTCCAGACACTGCAAATTGTTTCCTTACCAACAGCTGGAAAGCTTGCTTGTTGATCAACAGAGATCAACCTTGGCCATCTTCATGGCCGACTTAAAATTCATCAGAAATAAACACAGGTCCTCTTTTTCCTGTGCTCATGAGCTTGGGGATCTCATTATTTTCAGAATATTCATTAAACTCTCTACTTACTCTAAAAATAGCAAGGGTTGGGGGGGTGTGGTTTGCTGCTGAGTGACTAGTGGGCAGCTGCTTCATGTATTTCTCCATTCCACAATAGAAGATTTGGTAACTCCATGTACTCAGGCACTGTGTCTTCAAGAGACAGTTGTCATCAACAGACTCCACCTTACAGTATTCAATACTGTCAAAGCACCAAGTAACAGCAATTAACTAATTCATCTTCAGGGCAACCCCATGAGCTAGGTAACATCGACATAATTAACACAGGAGTAAAATGAGATTTAGGAGTTAAGTCAGTTGCCCGGGCAGAGTCTTCATGGTCTAGTGGATTAGACATCTGCCTCTCCAACCAAAGACGTTGAGTCTAATCCTTTTTCTGACATTGATTTGCTGCATGACCTTACGGAAAGTCAATTAACTTCTCTGTTTCAGCTTCACTACAGATAATGATGCTTACCTACCTGGTGACACATGGGCGTTTGGAAACTGTACTAAATTATACTCCTAATGTATTCTTAGGGACTGTCAGTGGAAGAGGTGAAACATTAAAGCTAGGAAGCTTTAATGTCCCTGCTATTTTATCTAATTCTTCCTCCCCACAACAGAAGTAGCCTGGGGTTGAGATCAAATTTCTTGGGTTAAGGTGCTCCTCATGAAACTGCTTCTGGCATCAGGAATTTTCATTACATCCTGTTTGACCAGCAAAGTTATTTAGAGTACAGGTCAGCACTAGAATTGCAATGGAAAGTTATTTTAAATTTAGCCATGGAAGAAACCAGCACCCTTCCCATGCTACCATGAGGTAATGAACAGACTGTCACAGCAACTCCCATCAAGCACCCTGGATTCAAAGAGAGCAGAGCAGAGACCCCCAAGCTCATGCATCATCCCCAATCCCCTCTAAGTAAGACTTTTGCAGGATAATTTCTACAGGTGTCCTGACCCCTAGCAGGAATGCAATCCTGCAGGAAATGTACCTGCATACATGTACTCCTGGAGCAGAGCCACCTGATCTTGCCATCTTGGAGCAGTAGGGAGCTGTACTTAAAAGAAGGACAACTAAAGGACAACTAAAACCTGCTCTGTTCATTTCACTAAGAGCTGTCCCTGAACTTGTGTCCTTTTCACAACATGCCAGAGTGTTAAAATATACCACTTCTGTGGTGGGCATTTGAACTGCCCAGCAGGTATCTAGGCTGGTGGCATGCACAGGTAACTTTTTATCGTACTTTGTGTATTTGACTGGGCTTTTAATTATTTCTACAAAATATTCTGTTGCTACATATCATGTTTCCTAGGCCCATAAAATCTCCCACAATTCTAATGTAGCAAGCAATCAGTCCAATAGGACATAAGAATTCAACATTTACCTTTATTTAGGTGATAAAGATTAATTTTCCTTCTCTTTCATAACGAAGGAAACATCAAGCACTTTTTGCCTTTTGCCTGCTGAATTACAGCAAACCATAGAGAACGCTCATGCAGCCAGAAAATGAATAACCTGCTCCTGCCTCTGCTGCAACACTGATCACTTCTCAGCATCCTTTCTGCTGCTGATCCACTGTACAGAGCCAGCTCTTTCACTTCACTGCCCTGCTCTCTTCATCCTCAGACTGGTTAGCACCAGTTTCTTCTCCACTCTCCCAGCTCCATTGATAATGTGTTTAACATTTACTTTGATGCTATTCCTTGAGGCTTTTCAACAACCTTTTTGGAAAGAAGACCATTAAAAAAGAAAGCCTGTAGGGAAAGACAGTGAGGAAAGCTAAAGCAGAAAGGGTATGTGCTTATGTATCATATTCCCCTGTAGGCTTTGTCTTGCTACAAGCCTGCAGGTGACTCAATGCAAACCCATACTGCTGTAAATAGGGAATAAATATTGTTTTCTCCTAAAATACACCTGGACTAGTTCAATAAACCCAGACTTACTGGCTGCTACTTGTACAAACATATGCATATGAAATCCCAATAAATTACAAGGGAGCTGTCAGATCAGTAATATAGATATTCCCAAGGCTGAAAGACTATCTATAGCTTGTCCCTGTGTATTTACTTTTTGTAGAGGCCAGTGGTGTGGCTAGCACACACCAAATGGTTCCATGTCTACACATTATGAAAGAACTTAATGGTGACTTATAATACCTTATAAATGTATTCTAGGGTTTTATTCTGAGCATGGCAAGAGGCATAAACTAAAATTCTATTCACCCCTCACAGGCTAAAATAGGAATCCTTAGTGCTGGTTTTGACACAGATTAAAATTACCTGTGTGCTAAGAGGTGATTAACATGTAACACAATTGGCACTAGCAGAACATATAATTACATTCAGACAGATTACTGGGCACTCCTTCTAAGCATGTGTAGCTTATCTTGTAATGTTATCTCATGCATTCACATATTTGATTGGGATGCTTTTTTTTTTTGGCCTTACTATGTAGAGAGTTAGAACCTGTACCTTACTACACCTAATCTACTAATACACAGAAACATCCAATTAACTTTAAGACTGACCTTCAGAGCTCTGCTGCATCAAGCTCTTTATTTAAATATGTTTTAGTATTGCATATTTTGCAAGATTTCATAAAACTATACAACATATATGTATTTCTAGCCTGTAGTCTAGGCTAGAAATCAACAAAGGTAACTTCATCTATTGTCAGAGTAAACAATATGTAATACCAGGAAGGATAACTTGTTTTTCTTTGTCTTATTAATTCTTTCAGTGGCTTTTGTTTAAACCTGTATATAAACAATTACAGTCTCCTGTGAGATGTTTTCCCATTTTCAAGTTCAGAATTAAATGGGTGATTTGCATACACATTTTTTTTAAGTGGAATGTAAAGGTGTCTGGACCTTCAGATTTATATTGGCTTTGCTGTAAATCAATCTGCTGAGGTCAATGAACACACTTGAACCTGCAGTGACTTTGTAAAATACTGGTGGCTATTTGAAGGAAACAATCTATCTGGATTGGAAGAAGGAAAGGAAATCAGTTCATCTCAAGTTTGGAAATGTGGTATAGTTACTGTAAACAGTGTTTTTACTTCTTAGTATGATCACTAGAAGGCAATGTATAGTCAGTATTACATCAGGGCAGATACAGACGATAAAGGCAAAGCTTAATCTTGCTAGGATTAGTGACTCTAAATTGATACGGCTGAAAAACATTGCAAAATGCTGAAGTTAGGTGGCTTCAGGGGCTAGCAAAATGCCTTGCATGGTAATTATCAAAAGTCTTCAGAGACAATGATTGCACCTGGAAGCTCTGATTTGATTACCAAAATTTAAAAAAAAGTCTACTGCAGTAGCCTCATTTGTACTTTAATTAAGAGCTTTGTTTTTAAATATAACCATCTGATTCCCTGGGGTTATTTTTAAAGTAAGCTTCTGGCAAGGCAGCAGTGTGGTGGATTAGAGGCTTGGAATTGAGGAAAAATCATCGTTCAGCATACAGTTTAGAATAATGTGTGCATATATACAAATACATGTGTATTAAACATCATGTAACAGGATACAGGACTGGATTTATTAAAGCCAAATGGAAAGATATTTCCTCTTTTAATATTCTAGATCTCTTTTAATATATGCAATGCAGCTATTGCACTGTAGTCTGGTTCATGTAAATACCATAATAATTGCACATCAATCTGATTAGTCCATTGAAAGCTCTTTTTTACTCCAAATGTAAAACCAAGTTATCAATTTAGTTGTCTGCATCTAGAACACTATCTAACACTGGCTGTTACACTTGATGTGGATATATAAGGCATATCACCCATCAACTCACCATTTATCATGGAGTGTGCAGGCATGAGTTGAAAAGCAGCAGGCCCAGATAAAACATAGTCATGGGAAAGATGCAGCAGGGTAGCAGCAAGAGGGGCAGAATGGGAATGCTAAAGAACCATGTTAAAAGGGGAGGGGTGGAGGGGAGGATGAAAGATCTGAACATGAGAAGCCAGAAAATGGTATTTTTCGAGTTCTTATTCCAGAAGAGAACTTACAGCTTCCAAATTTTAATGGGCAAGCATGTGCATCCATGGGGAAATCTTCAAGCTGCATGGGACATTCAGCAGAGATGGTCAATCTGTGGGGGAGTAAACACAAAACACATAATTTTTTTTTTCCCTGTGCTTTTCCTTTAGGCCCCTCACTGCACTACATGAGTGCTGACACAAGCATGCTTTTCCTGAAGGCTCCTTGCTCCTGCTGAAATCACAGATAACCCCCTGTTAAACTGAATGTGAGATAAGCCAGGTGGACCACTCTGTGTGCATGCCCTAGGCATTATCCAGTAACCCTGAGACATGTGGAATGATTTTATTTATGGAAGCTGTCCCAATAAGATCATTCTTTCTTATTAGTAGGTGAAGAAACTCCTGTGATGGAGTTTCTGCCATATACTTGATACTTATCTGCTCTCTGTACATACAACAACTGGACTAGGAATTCGTCTCCTGGGTCAAATAGCACTCTTACAGGCATAAAGAATCACTGGCTTTATATGTAGATGTAACTATTGAAATGCATTAAATATATATTTAGAGATAGAAATGTAAAATATAACTAATATAGCTATATATAAAGTTATATATAATCAAGGACATATATGCATCACTTTATCTAGCACTATGGTTAACTTCTTAGGAAATGACATGGTATTGGAGTCCATTTCAGTTAATTCACACTATGAATTACCTGGGTATCTTTTCAGGCAAAAACAACAGGGTCATATTCCCCAGCATACTGCCTAGGGAAGCAAGTCTATCCTGAACTCCCCAGCCACTATGTGGAAATACTTCATCTAGACTGGACATAGAGGTAGGGAAGAAAAAACCCTTAAGCAAATATAGATGTTTCCCATGGATGTTTTGCATGACTGACAGATCAAGCTGAAGACTAAGAATAGTCTGAGGTAAATTTATGAGCAGTGCAATATCAGTTATATTGATATCAAATGCATCAAATATATTAAATATCTCAGGAGAGCCAAAACATGCTTCTAGCACAAGGTGAATCTGTTTTGTTTATGCCATTCTGATATTTGCATAATACAGACAGTTTGCTCAGGATAGTGAAGATGAAAATCTCATTTTACTTTATGAATATCTTTATGGCTTTCTCATTTTATGCTGTTATTCCACCTCAGAGGCAACAGCCCAGAGACATCCAAGGCTCTACAGACTGCCTGGTGCTGGGGTGACACAGGGCTCTACTGGAGGGCAGCCTGGTTCCTAACCAAACTATTGCTTGGGGAGTGAAAACCTCCAAAGAAATCCACAACACCCTACCACCAGCATGCAAAAGTACACTTTCCTATCACTACAGCAACACAGAGCCATATCTACTGGCTATATATATAGTCCTCACTTCCTATGGTGCCATAGGAACTTCCATCAAAAGGGGCTGTAAAGGGTAATAATCTGTGTACAGATGGCACAGTGCTCAGCCAGTCCACTTCAGTACAACACAGTGATGCCTTGCCAGGGCACTACAGCTACGCAGACAATCAGCTGGGGGAAACAGCTCCACTCTGCTGGAGCTAACACACAGAAATTCTGGAGCTGGACCAATGGCTTGAAATGGCAAAATCAGCAGAGAAAATGCAATAGTATCATTGGCTAGAGATCATATTCTGAGGATGAGCTGGGAAACAGGAAGAGAAAAAGGCAAAATTCACACAGTAATAGAAAATGTAAAGATAATGTGCCACAGAAAGCCAAAGAAAAAGAAATCCAATTCAGAACAGAGATAATTTACCATTTGATAAGGACAGGAGGGTACAATATAAAAAAGAAATTACTGAGGCCTGAGATACCTGCACTTAAGCAAAACTGTTCTTGAGCTTTATTTTTGTAAAAGATATTTTAAGATCACTCAGATATGTAGTTGTCTGCAGTGGAGACTGCCCTTGGGCACCAAAGCCAGCAAAGCCAGAGTTACCAAGAGTGGTGTGTGGATGAATTTAATAAGCTGATTCTAGTAGTATCCTGCCCAGAACTCACATCCTTTTCACAAAAATCACTCTAATGGGCACTTGAAAGCAAGGCTGCCTTGTCCTCCAATGCATCATTTTATTTTCCATGTTAAGCACTGCAAATTTAACCTTCTTGATAAATTCAGAAGCCTTGCTCCAAGAGCCCATGAGCAAGCCAGTGTGCTTTACTGCAGTCCATCTCCTGTCTCTTTGATGACCAACAGTTTAGGCATGTCATTTCAGAGCTGCAGCTTGACAGCATTTTAATACACACCCTTGTCATCTGCAAACATCGAAGGAGGGAATGCCTATATCCATCTTACAAAGACAACAGGTACAGAATCAGGAAGTGAAGGAATATTCAGTGCAGAATTATGCATAAGACCTTCTGCTTCATCTCGCTGTCCTATGAATTGTATCCTGCTGCCTGCATCTCTGGAAATAACCCTTGTGTGTAATGAGGAAGGTTGTAGACATTCATCAACTATAAATGTGGAAGAGAAGTGAAGATGAGTTGCACAGAGACTGTGACCTAGTGGAATTTAATTAAGTCCCTCCAGAAATTCTTTTTGCCTGTCTTAAATAAAAGGGTAGCAGATAAGGCTGGAGGGCATCTGGCTGCTACTACCTGACTCAGAAGCTGCAAAGACTCTTGAGGTGCCAGGGCTACTCCTCTGTCCCCTCTGAATTACTCATCCAGCAAAAGGCAGAATATCCCTTAAAAGGGTGCTGCCTGCTGCAGTCTTCTGGGTCTAGCCTGGGGGAAGGAAGAACCAAGTTTAGGAGCTGTTAATGTGCTTGAGGACAGCCTTTCCTTTCATTAACATGAATTCTTTGGATAAAAAAAGTTCATTTTGCTCTCTATCAATGATATCTTCTTTCTTTTTCCCATGCCCCTATCCTAGGACCACTCCTAGTCTGGCAATCTTGAACAAAATTAACTAGCTCTACCTATTTATTACATGCTATTAAGAACGATGTAGTTGAGCCTCTTAGGTGATTTTTAAGTGCTCAGTGAACGCTCTCCTGGAAACCTCTTACAAAAGTGTGCATTACCCGAGGCTTTTGAAGTGTCTTGTAATGGCCAATGTGACAAAAATTTTGACAGGAAACTTGTAAGAAAACTTGACTGTGGGTTCTGATTCACAGCACAAATGTCACCACCCTGAATTTCTGTAGGTGCTCTGTGCCCAACACGAACTGGTTTTCATAACTGCGTGAGGACCTGAAAAACAAAGTCCCTCAACTGACTCCTGGTTCAAAGAGGCTGGATTTTCTGTTGCATACAGAAATAAAAGCAGCACAGCAGACATCTACACTCTGGGGGCTGGAAGCATGGGTTGCTGAATACAGATTTGCTCTGAGATGCAGAGTACAAATTATATATTCAGATCATAGCCCCCAGAGTCTCAAAAAATTGATATCTGGGTCTACTCCTTCAAATATCACCTGCAGTGATATTTGCACACTTTGGCTTTTAACATAGTGATAAAGCTTAGGGACCCTTTGTACATTCTAGTTCACACAGCTGATTATTACACAGTCCTTGGTCACAGCCAGCATGGCTTCATGCTTTTCAAACCTGATTTTCTTTAATGACAATGTAACCCATCTAGTTGATCAAGGGAAGTCAGCTGATGTCATCTTTTTGGATTTCCACACAGCTTATGCTACTGTCTCTCACAGTATCCTTCTGGACAAAATATCCAGCACACAGCTGGATAAATACATCATGTGAGGGGTGAGCAACTGGCTCAGGGGTTGGACACAAAGGGTTGCAGTGAACAAATGACATGAGACTGATGATCTGTCACTAGTGGGGCTCTGCAGGGCTCTGTCTTAGGCCCTGCGTTCTTCAACATCTTTGTGGATGACTTGGATGCAGGACTGGAAGGGATACTAAGCAAGTTTACAGATGATACAAAACTGGGAGCAGTTCTTGCCTCCCTCAAAGGCAGGGAGGCCCTGCAGAGAGACTTAACAAATCAGAGGGCTGGGCAATCACCAACAGTATGAAGTTCAACAAAGGAAAGTGCCAGATTCTGCACCTGGGAAAGGGTAGCCCTGGATATAGGGACAGACTGGGGAATGAGATGCTGGAAAGAAGCACCATGGAAAAGGACTTAGGGGTCCTGGTCAGTGGCAAGTTGAACATGAGTCACCAGTGTGCCCTGGTAGCCCGAAGGGCCAGCCATGCCCAGGGGTGCACCAGGCACAGCATCACCAGCTGGGCAAGGGAGGGGATTGTCCCACTCTGCTCTGCACTGGGGCAGCCTCACCTTGAATATTGTGTTTAGTTTTGGGTACCACACTATAAGAAAGAGAGATTAAATTATTAGAGAGCATCCAAAGGAGTGCTATGGAGATGGTGAAGGATGGTGAAGGGAAGCTGTCTGAGAGGTGGCTGAGGAGAGCCTACATCTTCTGTGTGAGGGGAAGAGGAGGCAGTGATCTGTTCTCTGTGAGGACCAGTGACACAGGACCCAAGGGAATGGCCTGAAGTGGTGTCAGCAGAGGTTCAGGTTGGATATTAGAAAATATAGAGGTTCTTCACAGAGGGTGGTTGGGCACTAGAACAGGCTCCCTAGGGAAGTGGTCACAGCACCAGCCTGGCAAAGTTCAAGAAGCATTTGGACACACAGTGTGATTCTTGGGAACGGTCCCCCGCAGGGGGAATTGCACTTGATGTTCCTTGTGGGTCCATTTCAACACAGCATATTCTGTGATTACAACAAAATTACTCTCAGTTTGCATTTACTTAAGAAAGAGAAAGGAGGTCTGGGCATACATACATGAAACAGCCTTTGCCTAATCCTTTTAATATGGTGACTCCAGAATGATCTGTGATTCTCCAGAATGATGACTGCTGTGCCCAGTGTAGCACAGTTACCTGAGTTAGAGACAGTCACCAAACCAGGATTTTTCTGTCACAGCACACACATTACTCAAAAGGCAGTTCTTTCCAACAGAAGCACTTAAAAGCTTCCCTCCTCCACCGTCATTCTGTCTTAATAAAACCCCTATGGGATTAGTTCCACTCAAACAGGGTCTATGACAAGATTATAAGCAGCTGTTAAAGGTCCTTTGCAATAGGAGAATGAAACTCTGATTTTACTGAAGATAATGGTAAAATTCTCCCTGACTTGAATGGGACCACTGTTCATCCAAAAACTGTAAAAAACCCTGATTACAGCTGCTGATTTATTAATGACAAAATTTTGTTTCCATAATGCTCCAAATACTCACACTGCTAAACCAAGTGTTAACCAACCAACAAAATGCTATTATGTACCTTAACTGGAGAAAAAACCAAAAAACAACAACAAAAAAAAAACCAAAACCAAACAAACAAACAAAAAAAATTTAGGTCTACAAATTATTTAATCTATCATCTATAATTGTGCATGAAAGCTTTATCAAAGTTTCATAATATATAGCTTTTAAGAACATAAAGTGATTACTGACATTCTGTTTCAAGACACATAAACAAATATCTAAGAAAAGCACAATTCAAGCAGCAAGACTTGTTCACTTCAGAAAAGTCACCTTCAGCCATTTCCACTGGGGAATTAAGCATAACAATGCTTTCAAGAGATTGCTCCTTTTTAGCAAAAAGGAAAATAAGGAGGTGTTAAAATCAAGGATGCAGCAAGGAAATAAATTCAGATATAAAGGAGGCAGACATTTGGAGTAAGTGTGCTTCAAGGTGAGGGGAGAAAGCCTCAGTAGCTGTCCCCAAGACAGGAGGCACCCTGTCCTGCAAGACTCTGTTTTAGGTCGCTGCAGGGCCCCCCCCAGCTGTTCCCATGATCTCCTCAATGCAAGGAGCATCTGTTCCTACTTGTGGGTAAAGAGAGGGGGGACTGAGCATCCTTCTCCTACCCTGTGAGAGCAGGAAACATTTTCCAACGTTATTATCTGCAGCTGCCAGGCAGGAGGTGAGGGCAGTCACCTGCCCAGGGAGCCACAGACAGCTGCAAAACTTGTTTTTGCTTATCAAAAGTTATTTGCTACTAACTTTAATATGAAAAACATTAAAACAGAGAGCTCTAGAATGAGAGGGGAGCAGAAAGGCAGAGTCATCAGTGGTTTTTGGGAGAACTTATTTCAAGACAAATGTTGAATAATAGCAGTTACAGATGAAGGGGACACAGAAATACTTTTGTTGGCGCTAAGGTACTATGGCCAGAGAGATATGGAGTTTTTCTGTCTATTTGTAGTCATCCCCAAACCAGCTCCATCTTCTTATTTATTTCTGTGCTCTACCCTCACCCCTTTTTAAAGGGAACATTTAAATGCTGTGCTTTGACCCCACCTGTGTTGGCAACCAGTACCTGCTATGGGGTTCAGGTGAGCCCAAGTGCCCTTCCCAGCATGAGACCAGCCATTTTCCTTAATAAAAGGGAAAATATTTGTTTTAAATTCACCTTAAACCTACTGCAACCTATTTCTCCAACATGCCAAAAAAGAGTTAAGTGATCCAGCCTTTAACCAGGCTATATCTCACTCCAGTGGGCTTGTTGGCTCCCTGAGAAGGGAGACTTCAGGGTTGGGTCAGACCCCTTTCAGGAGTCAACTCCAGGAGAAGCTTCCTGGGGTACCTGCTCCAGCACAACCTCAGCCCTTCTAGTATCTCCAGTATGCCCTCTGACACACATGGGGCCAGGAGACTAACAGAGTTATTGGTTTGGGTTGTTTTTTCAAACTGTATTGTTTCAAACTTTAGGTTTGTGAAATTATTCATTTGACCTTGACTGATGACACAACCATTCAGCTGTTCTCCTATTGTGATGTCTTGGGAACACTTCAATAACCAAACTTCTATTTCTTTCAAAAGGTTTTAAAGCAAGACTTGTTTCAGGCCCCAGCACAGTAAGTTTATAGTCCAGGGAATTGAAATACAAGCATTATATACACACACAAACACACAGACACACACACAGACACATGAATATATATGAGGACCTTTCTTGGTTCTGAAGCACTTGCCATACAGTCCTAACAAATCCTGTTGGAGGTAGTGGGTTACAGAACACCACACAGAAGTTTTAGAATGTGGACAGATGTTCACCCATGGAAATGCAGTGGCTGTAAGAGTCACCCTGAAACCTGCCCCTGGTTGGGTGACTGTCTGCAGCCTGGCCCAGGGGAATGAAGTGATTATTCTTAGTGACTCAAACAGTGCTTTGCTCATGGATTTCCATCACTTTGTTGGAATAAAAGCCAAAATGCAGATTCAGAGCCTTGATCTGCATGTCCATGTAGGATGTGGAGGCAGTTCATCACTGCCTCCTACTTATAAACACTAATTTCTTTGCAATACACCACATAAAGTGAACAGAGAACACAAAGTAAAGCTAAGATTAGAGTGAGGTGCTCTGCAGAAATTTCTGTCTTAGCCCATTTTACCTTCATAACCACTCTGCCAAGCTTTCCTATGATGCTGAGATGTGCTATCATTATGTGACAATGAAATGTCCTTTAAAATGCTACAGGGAAGGGACTATGGAAGACTAAGAGCTCCAGTCATTGATGCTTTTGGGAGCTGTGAATATATAATTCAAAAGCATGGTGTACTTGACAGCAAAACTCTCATTTTAAGCAAACAAAATCCTCAGCATAGCTTCTGCTGAAGTGTAAAACAAGACTGTATTTGCCTAGATGAACTGTGCTGAAGACTAAGTTATTGTGACATGATCTGAGGTGGCAGAATTGATCTCAAAAGCTGTGCCTATAAGAATGACCTCCCAGCATGTGGAATAACTTGACATACCCAGAGCATACTCTTAGACAGGAACGGGGAGATGTTCAGCCTGTAGACACAGGGAAACAGAAAAAGGCAATGAAATAACCAACAGGACACACAAATTACGCTATATGGATTTGGGAGGTTACAGAAAGAATCGCAAAGCAGACGTTTATAGTAAAGGTAATTCCTTTCATTCTCTCAAAAGTACTCAAAAGTACTCAAACTTGAGCCTTTTGAGTGCATAAAGCCAATGGATGAAGCAGTGAGTTTACATTTATCCAACCTTGCCATGCAAGTTATCTAACGAAGTCCATAAGCAAGGACTTCCTGGAAAAAGCTCTGTTTTTTTAATCAGACTAACTGGTGCAGTAAAAACCCCAACCTTTTTGACAGGTTTTCCTTCTTCAGGTTCTCTTCCTAAAAACTTTACTTTCCTAAAGAAACTTTAGAACAAAATGGCTACGCAGTTTTGAATGCTCTGCACAGTATCACACCCATCTACTGGATAGTTTCACTTAAAAACCTCTCCAAACTTTCTCTTCTTTATGGTCCCTTATCCATGAATTCTCTTTCGGCACCCCATGAAGAAGGCATCCAAACTTCTCCTCTGCAGCAGCTTCTTTTTTTAGTGAATTCTTGAATTAAAACCCAGAAATCTAACTAGCTCTAGCAATGCTGTGAAGCGGATGCAGCTGTTGATGGAGGTGAAATGGGAAACAACATCTCAACCAGCCCACACCTTATTTTGCCAGGCCACACATTCCCCAAGTCTGCCCATGCTACACATTTTGACTATAATCTCCTATCTGTGTGGCTTTTTGACAGCATGTTCAAGGAGGAGTAAGTGCAGTTGTTCTTGAAGTGCTGAGTAACACTGAACTATGAGCTTCTTTTTGGCTCTCAAGAGACGCCAGTCCCAGTTACTGGCAGAACCAGCCAGCAATAGCAATACCTGGTGCCACTCAATTGCACATCTGATTGTTGCTTTCACTGGAAGACAACCCAAGTACAGGAGAAAGAACAGAGCATATAAATCACACTAAATGTTGAAGGCTAAGGACTGTGATGAACACAGTGCGGTCATCCTTCAATTTTGGTATCACCTGCTAGGCAATTTGATCAGTGCAGGTTTTCTGACTGTCCAAAAGGGCTTTTGTTTTTCCATTTCTGCCTGTCAGGAATGTGTTCCTCCATGGATGAAGGCTAGCTCACTGCACAGACATCTTTTTGCTTCCCCCCCGTTCACACACCATTTATATTTCTATGGATGGCATAAACTACATGAAATATTTTCTACTGAGAAAAATTATCTGTATTTAGAAAGTAAGAGTGGGGGGAGGGATGAGGAGAAGGAGCAGATAACAGATGGGTAGTACCAGCCCATTTGGACTCTCTCACATCTAGACAGGGATGCACAGACATGACAGGGTAGGTAGGAAGGATTATGACCTGGCAAGCCAAAATACAGAACTAAAATCTTTGGTTATTTTCCACAGTTCAGACCTAGAGCTCAAAACCATCACAGCTTCCTTTCAACCACTTGCATTCAACTCCAGCATCCTCTTATCCATCTCAGGTTTACCTCCAAGATCACTCTTCATCATAATCTCCTGCCTTTTCGGAAATAATAATGCTCCCCACACCTCTGCAAAAGAGGGAAGTAGTGATTGGGATTAGAGGGAAATGTGCACATCCCTATCTGTATGTACCTTATTGGTACATGAAGAAAGTTGTTTAGCCATCCAAGCAGGATGGCAGGATGTTATTACCTGGGGTTTTTTTGCCTTGCTTCTGGAATGCTACATGATCCTGATCAATACAGCCATGAAGGGCCAGGTAAAGGGTCAGACTGTGGGTTTTCACTGCTCCAGGAAAAGAGCCCTATGATTCCTCAGCTGTTTAACTCCACAAATACCCATTAAACCGGCCTCAATTTACCATCTGTTTGCTATTTATACCACCACCAGTGCTAGCATCTGCTACAGCATAATCACCTGTTTGTTACAGTTTAACCTCAGAGAATGAAGGAGCTCAAGAAACAAATGTCACTAGGAGATTTGTTTCTTGAGCTCCTCATAAGGTGCACCATATTCCCTCCTACACCACCTAGACAAAAGCGAAGGACTGAACCCAGTTTATGTGTGTTCAGATGTGCTATGCTTGCACAACCTTGGGCTTTAGGTTGCACTGAGAGGAAACTGTATGAGTCCTCATCAAATAGGTCCAGCTGCTGGCCAGAACATCCCATAGCTTTAGGCTGCTGGCACACTACCCATTTCAAGGCTACATGAGTATGGAGGTGGGAAACACCAAAGGAAACAACTAAGATGGGACTCATGTGACTAAACAAAGGTATTAGTTACACTGTACTCCTTTGTCTGCCACTGTGAAAAAAACAAGAACCCCTGAAGTGTGAGTGGAGAGAAATAAGCCTCTTTTAACTTCACTACTAAAGTAGATATCTGAAATAATGTAGACTTCTATCTCCATAAGAAATTCTCTCTCCTGAACTGGGAGCAAATCTGAGCCAAGAGGCTCGGCTGCAGTCACCAACATTACAGATTAACAGAATTAGGCAAATCCCACCCTCCCTGCTTGGTGCGTTACACCACAGTGTATTTTAGATTACTCATTGGATGTTTCAGCACAAATATAATGTACTTCAGAGGATGGTATTTCTGATTAGGCATATGAAGATACTAATTTCAGTCTAAGTGAAATGAGCAGGGAGTCCACTGTAATGTTATCCTCCCCTAATGATAAAAAAAGACAGCAGAGCCATAACAATTTTTCAGCATCTACCAGGTACTTTCAAAGCCCTCAGATTCAGAAGCAGATTGGGCAGATATAGCCCAAAGCATCTGTGCTTTCCCTGGGTGTTTGGGGGCACCTGTGAGGGCACTGTTTCCTTCTGGGTTCTGCTCAGTCACCTCATCCATGCCTGCCAGCCCTGCTGCTTCATGCCTATAAAGCAGGTGGAGCACAAAGGAATCTGGCAGAAACTGTACCAGCTAACCCAAAGGGAAGTTGGGTCTGCCTCTGAGCTCAGCACAGACATGGAACTAAAGCTGCACCTTTTGTAGCTCCTCAAAGTCCAAGCAAGCATCCCCCTCCTCCAAGGACATGCCGGTTCTGGTTTGGGTTTTGTCATTTAATCAATTCTGCCCTTGCTGTGTGAGTTCCCATCTCTGTGATGGAGATCTCTGCAGGGCTCTGCCCACTTTTATTACCAGTAGAATAGGCCATTGTCCCACAATCTACATAGGGATTATATTTGGTCATAATTGCCCATTCTGAATCAATCACACCACAGTCTCCTATGATGCCTTTCTCTCCCTGTGAGTAACTCCAGCCCTGGATCTTTCAAAACAACAAACTGTGGTTCCTTGAAGGACAACTTTTGAGAAATGGGGCAATGTGCAACCAAAACAGAGTGATGGGAACCAAGAGACTTGGTGTTTAAACAAGAATCCTGCTGCTATCCTCAGGGAAGGGCCCTTCAATTCACATATCCCTATTTTCTCTCGCTCTGTCAAAATATGAATTGACGAAAAGCAGCTGAGAGTCCTTGCCACAACAGCAGTTTTCATCACTCTGCAAGATTCAGCCCAATGTAAAGAAATCACATTTTTTTTCTTCCAGCTTCAGGCAGGCTGAAGCTTGAATACAAAAGAAAATGCAGCCAGTCTGACACAGGGAAAGGAACAATGTATTTGTATGTCTTCACAGCTTGTAATTAGTTTTGCAATATTTATACAATACCTAAAAAGCATTAACAGATCCCTTTCTGTAGATATAAATAAGAAATAAGAAAAAACACATTCAGATTGAACAGAAACATTCCCATCTAGACATCTGGCTGATGGAACACTGAGGATTCATTTAAATCATAGATTTGATGGTCACTTGTTGCTCGTGGGCACACTAGCAAACCGGTGTCTTGCAAAGTCAGAGCTTGAGAACGTACACATTTCTCATAGAATAATTTTCCCTTAAAAACAAACAAACAAACAAACAAACCAACCAACCCTGGCTTTCCTATTAAAAGTCTTGAAAGCAGCACCATATCTTCTGGTCAATTGGTTTTATGATCAGTAACTCAAGAGCATAAAATGGTTAGGTTGCTAATCCAAGTCCTTTCACATACAATTTTAACACTAAGTGCTAATGTAAGAATCAGTATTTTCAGCCTAGGTAAGCCTGCGTGTGCACCACAGCAGAGCAGGCAGCGGGGTTATGCTGCCATCAAGTGGACACGCATTACTGAATTGTAAATATCTTTCTGGAGGAGCAAAGGTAACAGTATTTCAGGGCTGTACTAAAAATTCTGGAGTTTTTTTAACACCTTGCTGAAGAATGTCTACATTCTCCAGCTGTTAAGTTATTCATATGCAAATTATTGGGACAGATCTTACTGTAAACCCTCCCAGGTTCTCTGGCAGCCTTCAGTCGCCATAATACCACGGAAAAAATCTGTTTGTGCACTCCTCAGATATATGACTATATCTATTCTATTCAAATTCCTATTGTTCTATTTAAATTCCCTGATCATATCAGATGTGTGGAAGCCTTGGTGGTAAAAAAAGGGATTTGGGGTCCTTTTAAATTGACAGTGAGAATGGGGCTCTAAGGAGTGCCCTTATGGCATGAGGCATAAGAAAGATTTTTCATTATTTACAAGCTGATAGAAAACCATTAAAAAATGCGTAAAAGCTGCTGGCCAAAAGTTAATTTATGATCCAAAAGTTTAGCTCTAGTGAGCATGCTCTACTTCATATAATTTTTGGCTTCTTTTTTTCACACCATTTTTTTCTGGCATTCTACAGCAAAGTTTATCAAAGCTTCTGTCTTTACAGCCAATTCCCACTGAGCAAAAAAAGAAAAAATGCAGCTCACTGAAACATGATGGTTCTCTTCTTAGCCTGAAAATGTTGCTTAAACCACTGTTCCAATTTTTTCAAAATAAACGAATTCTATACTTTTTACAATATTTATTTCTCAGATAAACTAGATATATTTTGATTTCTTAAAAGGAAAGAATCTAATTTTTACCTTCACTCACAAAGCTATTTTCTATATATATTAGTGAAATATGACATATGTTTTCTAGGGCTTTTTATACCAGTGTTCTTACTGAAAAAAAAAAATAGTAAAAAATTTGAAAGTGGAGCTACAGACAATACTCCCCTCTAGGGGCAGAAACAGAATTTGCAGCGTTCCATGCAGGAGCGCTTCATTTGTAAATCATATTAGTGAAATAAAACTAATCGGTCCTCCCAAGTGAAAGACAAGCAGAATTACTAAGTCATTCCCCACAGAGAACACTGCTGTCTGTGAAATCTGTCTAGAGGACATGTTCTGTTCCTGTATTCACACAGAAGGGCTTTAATGCCACACATACACAGAAGCCCATTTATCAGATTTCCCTAGCAACACACATCCCATCAACTTCTGACCCAGACAATGTATCATTAAATGAAAATATGCGAGGTGTACGTTTTTCTTTATAAGTAAACACGTGTGCCATGGAAACGTATGTCCTGACAAGCACTAAAGCTGGAAGTTTGCTCAGCTGCTCATACTTGGTATATTTGGAAGTGAAATAGGATGGAAGGTCAGCATTGGCTCGGCTGCTTTCCTACCCTTCATTCAGGCAGCCAGATGCAAGGTTGCAAAAGCAATTCAGGCATCTCTGTCAATGACAGAGGGTCCAATCCTCCCCACACAGAATACTCCTACGTACAGTCTGGGAAGCTCGCAATTCCTCCTTGGAAACGAGGAGAATGCAGAGCTAACAGAGGGCTGTCTACACATCCCCAGATCCTGAGAACTGAGTAAGCCTGATGGGAGCTACAGGAACTGGGGCTCAAGCCTCAGCTGAAACTCAGTACTTCACAATGCACTACCACTGAGACAACCAGCTCCCCCCCCAAAAAAAGCCCAGTGCTGTCTATCTTCTCAAGGAAAGCCATCCTAGGTAACTCTGCTAGCTGTTATCTTTATTAGGACACTCAAGGAAGCTGAAGAGACTGGCTGCTTGTCACAGTCACCTCTGAACAGGTTGGGATGGGACCCTCAAGCCACCCTGTGGCACAGAATGGCTCTGATTCTTAAGGAGCACAGCTCCATCCATGTTACAAAAGCAGGCTCCTGACTCATGTTTGAGCAGAAGGGATAGACACTTTAAAGTTATTACTTGTAATATATACTTGGAATAAGCTGATTTAAAAGCTTTGCACTCTATTTCTTATTGCATATACTGTGGTTAGTAGAAATTTTATTTCCACAAACAATACTCTAACCAAAAAGAAAGTTATGTTGTGTGGCGTTTTAGGTTACAAAAGCATTCTGTTCTTTCTGTAGTCTAAAAAATCATCAATCCCAAAAAATCAAGGGAAAAGGAGTTGAGTGGGATGATGAAAAAGTCTGTGTCACATCCATATTTTTCTCCAGCTGCATATGTTGAGCTTTTCCTCAGTAGGGTACCTGTGGAACCTGAAAATATTGTGCCATTTTCACCAGAGGGACACCTTGACAGAGTAACTCAGATGAGTTCACCTAGGTCTAGTTCACCCAGGTCTCACTCTGCTAGCTGTGGCTTAGCTCCTCACCTCATGAATCAGGGCTGCACTGCATTTGTTTAACACTGCAAAAACTTTTCAATATTTGAAAATATTGAAATAATAATTTGAGGCTAGTAAGTACAGCAACACACATAGTAGAAGAGAAAATTAGGATGGTTTCTCCTTCTTTTAAACATGACTTCCATCATGTCTAAGTCTTTTTAGTGCTAATGTAGTTACAGCTGGGATGGTCTAAAGCTGTAAGGACATACCTAAGGATACCCGGTGTCTCCTTTTCCTTCCAGAATAAGGGATTTAAGACTAGGCTCAAAAAACTCAAACATGTCTGAAACACCTGAAATAAAACCTGGGAAGCTCCAGGTCCCTGTGTACAGAAGCATAACCCTCTTGAGCCTCAACAAGTCGTAACCACTAGGCCCATGAGCGAGCCTGGGACTCGCCCTGCCAGCGTGCAGGACTGTGTGGCCCCACAGCAGGACACACTAGCCAGAGCTTGGCTTCCCAAAAATGGCTGGGGGCAACCTGCTGAAAACCCAGTCATCTCAGTGCCTAACTTCAGGCTCCTGAGCACTTTGCTGGGTCTCAGGCACCACTCTGGGCTTGTTTATGGAAAGCTCAGAATAACCCTTTGTTGCTTGGTAGGTTTTTCCTTTTATCTCTTTTCTAAGTTGTCCATATGACTATGGTCTTGGAGAACAAAACACTGTTGAAGATAGACAGCAGTCTTAATTACTACAAGCTAATTACCTTTAATGAGCAAATTTCCATGCACTGATGTGGGATTTGGCCTGAAATAATTTCACACACCTAAAATCATTGATGTTATACCTTCTATCTACATTATGCAATGATGATTCTTGGCAGTACACTCAAATCAGAAGAGGAGTACAACTCTGAAGATCTGAGACACCCATTTGCTTCTCAGTAATATAATGTCCCAGCTTTGTTTGCAGGATTGTACTTGCTAAAGCAGCTTCACAGTGCTGCTAGCTTATGTCATTTATCCCTATGATCATATGATCATTTGCCTTTTAGCACTATTAGTTGAATTAATAAAAAAAAATATAACAAAAGCTCCAAGGGTTCAAGATGTACTGCCCCAGAACAAAGTCTCAGTTTCTGGTCTTGGATACTGTTCTCCTGCAGTCTGCACTACAGCTGCAAACACAAACAGTAAGAGAGAACAGATCATCATAAAAAAGCTGAACTGAATCATCAAATCTGTTGAGAATATGCTTTCCATTTAATCAAAAGAAATAGTTAAGCACTAGGACTATTCAGAAGCTATTAATTTGTACTTGAAGGCTACAATTATATTTTCTATTTTTCTTGATATTCACACAAATATGTGTGAAAGACTGGTTCCCTGGCTCTACTAGGAGTGAGGAAAGTTATGCTCCCCACAAGTAATTGTAGTTATCTGGGAATCAGCATCAGAAGAAATCAACCCTGGCTATTACCTCATGGTATACAGCAGAGTGCCATCATCCTCCAGGCGCAGGAGCTTGTTTGGGGTAGTCATGTTGTGAGCAATAGACTTCTTGCCATTGTGGAAGAAAGTGTCTGGGGTCCAGATCTTGCTGGCGAGCAAGTTGTTAAGAGGGAGGCGTTGCATAGGTCCTTTGAATCGCAGCCTTTCATCTTTCCAGCTTTGTCGGAAAAAAACATCAATGGTGTATTCCTGGCACAAAGAAACACTCAAGGTATTGCAGGATCTGAATAAAAGTGATGGCTCCAAAAATGACTTTAGCAAAGTAAATACAACAAAGTAATCAGAACGAGTTGGCAGCCACATGCTAACTTACCATTTCTGTGTCTGACACGGGACCAAAACTGGTAACATAGATGTCTGTTTTCACCTGAGTTATTCTCTCTGTAATAAACATAGGCTCTGCATCAGTAATTGCTTTAAAATGCAAATACCTACTGGCAATGCTTATTTCTATTAATTTCTGAATCACTCAAAAATCCCCAAAAGATTGAAATTAAGAGCATGCTTGAGTAGGCATTTCATCCTGGATCAAATGCAGTTGTTGACATTTGGGAGTCCAGGCTTTGTTCTTACAAACAGAAAGAAACCAGCCCTTCAAGGGTGCGTTTCCTCTGACTGACAGGTTTTGATCATAGAGACACAGAATGGTTTGGGTTGGAAGGGACTTTAAAGATCATCTAGTTTCAACCCCCTGCCATGGGCTTTTCTCAGAGCCCCATCCAACCTGGCCTTGACCACTTCTACAGATGGGGTATCTACAGCTTCTCTGAGAAACCTGTTCCAGTGCCTCACCACCCTCAAGGTAAAGAACTTCTTCCTAATACCTAATCTAAATCTACCCTCTTCCAGTTTAAAACCATTACCTCTCATCCTATCACTGCACTCCCTGATAAAAGGTCCCTCCCCATCTTTCCTCTAAGCACCTTTAGGCAATGGAAGGTTTCTATAAGGTCCCCCCAGAGCCTTTTCTTCTCCAGGGTGAAGAACCCCCAACTCTCTCATCAGGTCTTCACAGGACAGGTACTCCAGCCTTCTCATCATCTTAGTAGCCTCCTCTGGACTCACTCTGACAGGTTCATGTCCTTCTTATGCTGGGATTCCAGAGCTGGACACCGTACTCACAGAAGCAGAGGGGAAGAATCTCCTTCCTCAACTTGCTGGCCACTCTTCTTTTGATGCATCCCAGGATGGGATTGGCTTTCTGGGCTGTCAGTTAACACTGCCAGCACTTACACAATACCTACCACAGTATCAGATGAAGTGTATCTTGGAAGGACCTACTCCCCTCTGCTGACTTGGGTGATCTGCCTGATTCCAGACATCTATCAGAGATGTCCAAAGTTAGGTCAAATTATTTATACCCTCAAGTCTCTAAGTCGTTCAGGCATCTTTTCAAATCCAGGTCTAATTTAATTTAAGGGCAGAAATTTCAGAAGTTCGTTATATAAGATAAAAAGCATCGAGCCCTATTTTCAAGCATCTCTGTGTAAAGTGAGAGGAGAAGGAGAGAAAGGGATGAAAGCAATGTGTTGGTCTCACAAGAGGAAGGGGTGGGGGTAGCCAGATTAAAAAAGGGCCAGGAAGAAACATAACAGATGGTTTACACATGGGTAGAAAATGAGAGAAATCTGGGGGAAAGAGAGCTGAAGGAGGGCTCAACAAGGTTAGGATGGCAACCACTATTCACATGCTACGGTTTTAAAATAGCTGCTGTAGAGGTTATCAAAAAGACATATCAATACAGATTTGCTGTACTTGTCTAAATATGGATGGTTTGGGGATCTGTTTTTAAAAGAGATATTCATTACCAACATAATTTTATACAGGCTGACCAGCAAGGCAATCTTGCAACAACCTGCTAGCATAATGTCTTGCTCACCTTAGGAAATACCAGAAAGAAAAACCCAAACCATATTCAATTACAGAAAAAAAAACGTATCACAGATGCTCTCCTAAGTCAACCTCAGATGACCTGAGTGACTGAAGAACACGACTTTCAGTAATCTTTTTCTTGTGCCTCATTTGCTAGGAGACAAATCTGCTTTCTGGTCTTAGTTTACTTAATCAAACACAAGTCCCTTGTCACAGCCAAGAGCAGGTACCCACTTGAGAGGGCTCCATGTAGACAATGCTCCTGTCTAGAAGGGGACTGGCCGAGCCAACACCTAATCCTACCTCCCAGTCCTGGGCGCAGTCTGTTGTCGTAGCCGTCCAGCAGACCATCCAAGATCCTGGTGAATATAGTGATGTTATCATTGGCCTCCTCTTTAACTGATGGTGTTGGCGTTTGTGAAAAGCTGTTTTGTGCAAACAAACAAAAAAAAAAAAAACAAACATGTCAAAAGCCATGCTGGTTTCAAGGGGCTTCAGTCTCAAGGGAATTTTGTGGTGGAGCCTCCATGGCTCTCTCCTCTCCTGCTGCTCCTGAACAGCACAGGGAGCTGCAGCTATTTATTTCATCATTACTATAAACTCCCTGGATGAGGACCCAAAGAAGGACCCATGCCATGGAGGTAAAACCATGGGATGCAGGATGAGGGGACACCTGAGCCCTTTGATCTTTGCCCGTAATGCACAGGCAGATCCCTGTCCCCTGAGCTACCCCTTCCCACATCAGCCCCACCACCTCCCCATGGCTCCATCCATAGCAGAGAGCAAGGTCAGCTCACAGCACTGGCAAGAACTGGTTTTCCTAAGGTTAGCTTTCCATTCCTCGGGAACTACATCAGCTGGCTGGGGAGCTGCATGAGAAGGACAGGTTTGCCTGGAGATGCACCTTCAAGTATGCCTGAAGGTGCTGCTCAATCTTAAAATGCCAAACAGCTACTAATTTTCAAAGTTTCTACAATTTATTGCCAGAACAAAGGATGAACTGTGACCTTATTTGAGGATAACAAACTCCCACTATATTTAAAAATCCCACTGGGGTATCACTGGGGTATCTGAAAAACATACTGCTGTACAGAAAACACAGTTCTTCACTCCTCCTCTCTCTTTTGCATAAATTAGTTCTCCCTTGTAGTATGCAAATAACAGCAATGTGTAGTGGGCCTCATTCCATATCTTTTGGGCCAGGTTTGTTTTTATTCCGAACTCTTCTTTATTTCATCATTTTATCCATGGCTTAGACCTAGGAAGCTCCTCACAGCACAACTAACAACTCGCATTTTTAAATCTGTTTGATTTTCATTTAAAGATGCTTAGGAAAATCCCCTGCTTATTAATGCCTTTGCTTACCTAAAGAATAGACATGGGAGATTATCCACAAGCATGCTTCACCTGCAGCAAGCAATGAGCATCTCTTAAGACAGCTCACACTAGGCGCTTACTCATGATTCAGCCTCTGCTGAGATCACCAGCAAATCCTCCAGCTGTGACAGGGCACACTGCCCCACCAGGAACTGTACCCTGCCTCATGCACCCTGCCAGCAGGCAGGAATAGCTTACACACAGCAACCTGAACTCCATGGGAGACAGTCATCCAGAGAGAAAAAAAAAAAAAAAAATAAAAAGAATCCATGTTTATTTACTACCAGTCCCCAGGAAAATAAATCTGTAAATAAATAGAGAAGCTCTAAGCATCTCTGCGAACAGCCTTCCTTGCAGAATACTTGTAACATACGTGGTTGACTTACCTACCAGAATAGGATTCATACAAATAAAGACAAAGGGACCTCAGCCTGGTTTTATCTCCATAAGGTTTCCACTAATGAGACCTCACTGACACCCCTGTAGTGCATCTGGAAGTTTTAGTGACACCAGACCTAGCTCAGGACAAGCTGCTCTCTGCCACGTATCCCCTCACAGACCCAGGGACCCCCAGTCCTGTGCTTGTTCCCTTTACAGTTTGTATGCTTCTGTTGAAAGAGGAAGGGATTGCAAAGCCTCTCAGGACACAGGAGTAAGGTCAGGTCGAGGGAGCACAGATGTGATTCCCTGAAACACTGATGCCCATGAATACACCTGCTTGAGGAGGTTTCTTGTGACCTAAGTGCAGTTGGCACTGCTGCAACCCTCAGCAAGCTCCACACTGCAGAGCCCGAGGCCACCAAGGATCTCCCCTTGCTGCAGGTAGAGGCACAGCCACAAATCTTGCCTATTTTTCATCTCCATGGTCAAAAGACCGAATTAATTCTGTTCTCTTTGTTGTGACCGCAACCTCTAGTGAGCAAATGAGGCAGACAAGAAAGACAGTTAATCCAGTAGATGCAAACTGATTACAGAAACATTAGACATGTTTTCAGGGTAGACCATTCCAGAAAAAGGACTGTACATTTTTTTGTCAATTGTAATTGAAAGGATTCACCATTTAAAAGTGAATATTCATAAGTAGCAGCCTAACAAATGCAAACAGGAGACAGAACTTAGAGACTTTCTTTAAATGCAGCAACCACAACGAATGCTTTGATAAAATCAAAGTATAAAGTAGTATAAAGCATGAAAATCCAGTACACCTAGAATACTATTTTCAACTTTTCTCATCTATTTTATCTTTTCTTTTTCATAAGAAAGAGATATGCATCATGCTGTCTGCCTGCTACACCGCATCAACGTAGGAACCCATTTTCATTTTCCACTGCATCTGACAAAGAAGCAGAGAGATCAAATTTCATTTCATTTCTACAAGTTTCATGAGAAGCTGTGACTAGACAAGGAGAGACCAATCTAAATTAGTGCCTCATTAAGTAAAATGTGAGGTTAGCAGTCATCTATTCCCTCTGGCTCACTGACTGGGCCACTCAGTATGCATGTAGCTCAGAAACAGCCTCAGCAAGACCAGCCCCCTCCTCTCTGACAATTAAGAGATATGGAAGAGACTTGCATGGTCATTATGAAAGATCTTGGGAGAAAAGGACAGTACAGGTAAAATGTAGGTGTTGCAATGGGAGATGGGAACAAGGGCTATCAAATGTGGAGCTGGGATTATTGCAAAGATGCAGTGCTGGGAGCACAGGACACAAAGCTTCACTAGTTTCTCTGCTCTTGAAAAAGCTTGTTATTTTTAGTGCTTATGGCTGAATTCAAAGCCAATTGAACTCTGAGGGAGGATTTCCATTGAACTATTTTTGTGGGGATGGGAAAAAAAATATACTTAATTCTCAGAACTGCTGCTCTCAATCTAACAAGAGTAATTGATGCTACTTCCTTCTATCTCAGATATGTACGTCTTTCACAGGAATAGTACACATACCCCATACACTGAAATACTTTTATTTCTTCACAACAAAAGTTAATTAATAGAGGAAAAAGATGGAGAAACAACTATGGTGAAGACTAGTAAAAAGTCTGCACTTCTGCAAAACTGCAATCCAATTTAGATTTGGCAGATCACTTCACACAAAAAAGAAGGCATCTGATTCCAAATTTCAGTGAAATGCCAGTATTATGTGAAGTTGCATTCGTAGATGGATTGCTGTTTGCTCTTATGTAAGTGTGACTTTTTCTGTCTTAACAGAAAGTTAGAGTTTAACTTCTGTTATTGAGATTGCTGGTGAAATGCATGTTTTGGAGTAAGGGCTGAGATTGTCGTGACATGTAAAAAGATATGTAAACTCTACTTGTAAAGTTGCATGCATATATTAGATACTGTATAGCTCAATGAATAGAGATAAATAGGTGCTACCTACCCTAAACTAATTATTTCCACACAGCTAAGGATTAGGCTTTATCAACATATTAGTAGGTAAGCACATTATTGCCTCTCTGCAGTGAAAAATGTTTTTATAGCAGAAATTTTCATTTAGGGATAAAAATAAACCTAGAAAAGAATCTTAGGGAAATGCTAAGAAAATTCAGAGATAATTGCATTTAAAGCTCATTATTGAACATAAACTAAACCAACCAGGAATACTTCTCATCACATTTATTTAATATTGCGATTTTAGGGTAACTGAAAAAACAGAAGCCACAGAAGGGGCCCATCAGTGTAAAATGTAATAACTCTCTAAAGATGCTCAGCTACCTCTTCTGATGACTTCATAATTTACCACTTCAAACATCATTGTCTTTTTTGCCATCTAGTCAGAATCATGGTAGGTACTACTCACAGCTTAGTTGTAATAAGAAGAAAAAGTATGGTAGATATTTAATGGTTTTCCCAAAACTTCTTTAAAAAGAAAAGGTAAGAATTTCTGAAGAAAAATAACTGAAGAGTATTTTACTACTGAGGGATATATTTTACTCTCTCCCTTTTAAGAGTAGTGTTTCCAATAACTTGCTTTAATAGGATTGCAGTTATATCTGAACTTCCGACAAATTCACAGTTTGTGGAAGACAGTGGAGAACACAAACTTTTGGATAAAGCCAGCTGGCCAGACATCAAAGGAAATAGATTTACTTTTCTAAGTTAGCTTCTTGCCACCCCTTCTGTATGGATTCTTGAGACCTAAAAATGCTGATTTTGTGAATTTGTGCAGTGAAGACTCAATTCTTTCACATCGGATTAGAACAGAGGACTGACTAAAATGACGAAATTTTAAAACTATTTTCAGATTCTTAAAAAAATAATTTAATTATTTTGTTTAGCAAGAGCAGTGTTTTACTACCTTCAGGGAAGGAGCAATTTGTAAGCAGTGCAGTGAAATCCTGTTTTCACAGGGTGACGTCTTACAGTCCTCCAACATCCTGATGCCCCTTTCGATGTCCTGAACTGCTTCCAGGGTCATTATACACCTCCCAGCACTCTCAGCTCCCCAGGTCACTGACCTGCAGCTTCACTGGGAGGCACTGCATGCCAGGGCTTCTCCTGCCCCAAGCAGAGATGGATGGCCTGAGGGACACTCCTGCTCTTTGGCCAGCTGGCAGGCCAGAGATGCTGAAGCCATTCAGCTGTTAGGCAGTGGGACTGACTGATACCTGTCTGCCTCCTGCATGCAGTTCCAGATAGCAATTTAGTTTTCCAGTTATTAAAGTTGTCTAATGGGTTCAAAAAGCTATCTGGAGATATGAAGAATGATAGGAAGACAATAAAAAAAATAAACAGACAAGCATGACTGCATAAGGATGTAATAATTCTTACAAAATTAGTCTTTAAAAATATGAGGAAGAACTCCTTAGCATCACAAGTACTTGAAATGAGGTATCCCAACAGAACTAACTGCTTAGGGCTGCAGAGACTAACTTGAAATAACAGCCTGAAGGAGAGGTATGTTTTGCCTAAATAGCAGGATTATGGTCTTAGTAATAACGGCTGTGAGCAGGAGAAGAAGTATGTGAAAATGCAGACACACCAAGGACTGAATTCTTCAGAGTGCACAGAGAAATGCTGTGTTGGCTACACATAATTGGGGTCTTCTGTTCTCCGTGTTTCTGCTATTATAAATATTATTAGTAGATGGCAGCTATACTGTGGGCACATGAACAACGTCCGTCCCTGCTGGTTCTGGCTCTTAGACAGATTTCTGAAACTGCACATCCAAAACGCAAACACACCAGGACTGTGCATCACCAGTGCGACCCCATGGACAGCCTGGGACGTGCAAAGTAAGAGCTTGGAGCCAACCATGGGCTACTGCTCTCACACAAGGAGATCTGTGTGCAAGCAGCCACACGTGGCAGCAGCCCCCACAGGGCTGCCACTACCTGGGTGCCCCAAGGGCCCACAAGCAGTGTTTTATCTCACCTGAAAATACACTTCATGGTTTTATTTTACTTTCAATCATTCTCTAGCTTTATTATTAATGTTTACTTTTGAGACAATTGTGAGCTACCTTGAAATGCTTAAGTAAAACACCTTAACTTGTTAGAGCATTATACAACTCAAGGCTGAATTCAAGCAGGCTTGAAAAAGCTTTGACTCATGCTGGACCGTTTCTGCAGAAGTAGATTCATAAAACTGTTATACCAAAAACAGGAAGGGGGGGGGACTTCAAAACTTCTCAGTTCAGCTATACCTTTGCATATTAATTCAGTGATTTTTCTTTAGATAGCTGCTACCAATTATGTCTACAGTCCTCCTCTAATGCCTACTAATGTGGATAATTCTCGATAGTCATTACACATTTATGTTTAACATTAATCACAGTCTTTTGCTGAGATTTCTCAAGTAGTCTAGTAGGTTGAGATACATAATTTCTGTTTATGTTACCAGGCATTGTGCATCAAAATCCCCCAAGGTGGCTTTGGCTATGTCAGCAAAAACCGTATTTATGATTTAATATAAATATGGAATGACTATGGAGAACTGTAGAAAAGTATCTGCCTTCATCTGTAATGTCCTACAGTATTTTGATTTTTAATTTGTGCTCCTTTGACCAGTCACTTTTATCTAGCTCATTGCAAAACTCACTGCAATATAACAGGGCAGTAGAAACATGGATGAAGCTAATAAAGAAGAATCTGGTAGCAACAGCAAGTGTTATCAGTATTAGATTCCTGCAGTTAATACAGCAGCCTACATGTTAATTGTACTCCTCCGTCCTGAAGAGTCAGTCCCAAAGCACTTAGCAAATTACACTCTGAAACTGCTTCTGCCTCTCAAGCAGAAGCGCTGGAGCATCCTCTGTCTTTCCAGGGTCAAAATTCAGCCCTAAGGCAGTGTGTGAATGGTGCAGTGAATTGGAGCCGCTTATCTCTGCAGGCCTGGACTAAAATTACTAGATCAGAAATGGGGGGCGAGGGGGGTGG
>VZRH01002146.1:62399-93377 GCA_013397555.1 Urocynchramus pylzowi
GGGCTGGATCCCGGCCGGACAGCGGCTTTGGCCTGTGATCGCGGTTACTGCCAGCAACAGGGAGGTCGCTGCTGTGAAGGCAGCGGTACTGCGCGTCCTCCGCCGCGTGTTCCTTCGGGCACTCCCTTGTGATTCACGCACACCCTGCTTGGATCCTCAGCCTCCTTGTCACGCTTTAAAGGATACCTTGAATTTAGTACGTGAATCAAATGCATTCTGTTAGGGTCAGGGAAATGTTTTGTTTGGTTGATTGTTCTCTGTGCTGGTGTGTAGCAAAATACCAACGTGGCCATTCACAATAGTGATTTTCTTTCAAATTTGGGAGAAGTTTGTGTGGTCCCTCTCTGACAGTTCTCCCTGTTTCACCAAGTAATGTCGCTTATTTGCAATGATGAATGCATTTGAGGTCGATCATCCTCTACATGAGACTGATACAATAGTGCAGGCAAATTGGGCTGTGATTTTTACCACGGCACATGCTTGTGAGCTCACTGGGAAACACACATCAACCTCTCACTGTGCTTGGCCTGTTTTGCCAGTGGCCAAAGGTGCCTCTGTAATTGATCAAGTCATTCCTTCTTCCAGGAGAGTTAAAGAGAGATCATGAAGTTGTGTGGAGGTGTGACATGCTGTGGGAATTGGTGCGAGTAGGGTCCTCAGAGGCATTCTCCTTTACCAAAACAATTCAATTCCATCATCTAGGTAGGGAGGACTGCCTGTTCTCTTGAAATCTTTTGCCTTTGGCCTCTTAGCTAAGATTCCATAAAAGGCAGCACTTGGAACAATGACTTTCGTGATACGAATCCTTTTCCAATAGAGAGCAGTCTGATTTCATCAGTCATCGAAGGAACCCCTAACCATCAGCTAATACAGACTCAGTGACTCTCAGTGCAGAGACTGGATCTGAGCAAAGGGTGAAAGTCTGGTTTTCACTCCCTTTTCAACTGGTATCTCCAAAGACTGGAGTCAAGACACTATTGAGGCCAGGTGAGACACGCCTGGAGTTTCCCAGTATGAAAGAGACATGCATGTGGTGGAGAAAGTTGAGCAAAGGACCAAGAAGATTATTAAAGGACTGGAGTGTCTCTCCTGTGAAAGTGAGGAGAAAGAGCTGGGATTGTCCAGACAGGAGAAGAAAAGGCTAAGGGGGATGCTTATCCATGGGTCTAAATACCTGAGGGCAGGGGGCTGAAGAAGAGGGAGACAGATTTTGCTTAGTGCTACTGACTGACAGTAAGTCCTAAGAGGAGGGAGCTGGGGTTGTTTAGCCTGGAGAAAAAGAGGCTCAAGGGAGAGCTTATTGCTCTCTACAACTTCCTGAAAGGAGGCTGTAGCCAAGCGGGGGTCAGCCTCTTCTCCCAAGCAGCCAAGAAAGGATGAGAGGAAATGGCTTCAAGCTGCACCAGGAAAAGTTCAGGTTGGACATTAGGAAGAATTTCTTCACAGAAAGAGTTGTCAAGTATTGGAATGAGCTGCTCAGGGAAGTGATGGAGTCACTATCCCTGGAGGTGTTCAAGAAATGACTGGATGTGGCATTTAGTGCCATGGTCTAATTGACAAGGTGGTGATCAGTCAAAGGTTGGACTTGATGATCTTGGAGGTCTTTTCCAACCTCAATGATTCTGTGACAGGAAAAGGTACAGCAGTCACAAATTAAAAGACATGACATTCCATCTGGATACATAGAAGCAGGTTTCCTGAAGAAGTTGTGAAATCTCTGTCTGTGGAGGCAAAATTTGAAGGTAAATGATCCTGGGAAACCCACTATAACTGACCCTGTTTGAGCAGGAGATGTGACTCACTAATCTCCAGAGGCACCCTCCAGCCTCAGCCATCTTGTGATCCTGTAAAGTATGAAAACTGTGCCATCCTGCGAAAGTCTCTCCTAATTTCTCCAAACCATTTCACAGCTGTGTCTGGTAGTGAAATGATGCAAACAAGCTTGCTGATGTGAGAGCTATTGGAGTCTGATAGACTTTGAAGCCTTTGATGTATTTCTGACTGATAAGGAGGGATATTGATAGCCTTTTTTTCTCTCCTGTAATGCCATGGACACCATAAAACATGACCAATTTGCTGCATTTCACTTGTCTGCTGGCCATGCTGCAGAAAGAGTTGCTTTTAGGACCTGGTGTTTTGGTGGTTTGTTCTGTGCATCCCAGTGGCAATAGGGAACTACTTACCTGAGTTTTGTGAAATGTGGCTGGGGGCAAGGTAACACTGGGAAGGATTGCTCAGAGATAGAGTTGGTCCCTTTTTGTGTAGCAGAGAAAATATCAGTGGTGCCATTGGTAGAGAGGGACAGATACCCACATGCAGTGTTCCAGCAAAATTCCAGCTAGCTGTGAGAAGTAACACCTTTAGCAAGAGACACTGATACTTCTGTGTGCTATTTGTTGTGATTCCCAAATATGCAGGTTCAAAGGTTCATCTGAATCTAATCCTGAGTAGGATGCTTTCTGCATGGATTCAGTTTAGAAATGAATGAAAGGCTGCATTTTCTCTCTGGCACTTCATCCTGTCTGCTGTGGACAACCTTCAGTCTGTTTCCACGTTAGGCTAACAGCTGAGCATATGTTCAGGGTGTGCCTGAATACTGCTGTTGTGGATTTATACAATGTCCTAAGATTCACTGTTTCTGAAAACCACTCCAAGCACCTTTCAGAGGTCCTTACTCCAAGACTAGAACCCCAGGTGCTGGCAGCCTTATTTCTCAAAAATGTCTGTCAAGAAATGCAATGACTTTGTATTAGAGACTATTTGTATTAGAGACTTTGCCCCATTAGACAAGCAAAATGTTTCCTAGAGATACCTCCCACACCCAAAGGAGTGGAGAACATTTCCAACATTTTTCAGCCCATTTTAAAGTTTTAATGCTCTAACCCTTGGATTAGAGCATTAAAGCAAAGATTGTTACTTAAAGTGACATCCCTGTCTTTCTGCAGCCATGTGAAAGTTTCACCTGTTTCTCCAAACCCATTCAGGTGTTTGACTCTTTACAGCTCCCTTGTCCCTTACCCATTCACTGCTCCCTACAGGTTAACCCAGCTGTGGGGCTGATGTTGGGTTTCATCAGCCCTGACTCTGCCCTTGCAGTGCATTTGCAGGGAAATGTTGCTCACAGGCAGGTTTTGACCATTTGCTTATATCAGTTCAGCTTGCCACCTTTTTGTCTCTGCCTTGGAAAAGAGAATTTCCTCCACACCAGTGGATAGCAATGAAAACTCAGAGTAAAAGGTCAACCCTCCTAAAAATATTTTTCCCTTGGAAGAATTGTGCTTTTATTCATATCCTTGCTAGGTTCAGATGTGAAATCTGCTCCCTGTTCCAGCAGACTACCAAAGTCTGCCCTTGAAATACAAATAATGAAAGCCAAAGGGATTTACAACACATCTTGGTTCATGGTCTTAGAATTGGGAGGCAGAGGAGCTACCAAACAAAACTCCCTCCTGCATCACACAGTCCACAAATTTCTGTAGTACTATAAACTATGACTTTCTGTTTTGCTTGTCTCTTGTGTCATAAGAACACAGACTCTTTTTTGTGCGTATCCTTAAACTGCAGCAAGTCACCTCTTCCATTAATGTTATATCCCATAAACAAGGGCCTGCTGTTATCTCACCTTGAATCTTCCCCTGGTTTCTTCTCTTGTTGGCATTGTGCTTTTAGCAGAGATAAGTTTGTGGACACAAGATTTTTGCACACAAATGAGCATCAACTCAGAAAACCTGTGAACTGGAACTTTATGACCCTATCATATGTAAAATACCTTTAGTTAATTTTTTCAAAACTGTTAAATTTACTGGTTAGTATTTTAGCTCAGTAGAATAGCATTTATATCAATATCTGAAAAATAATGGGTCATTAGGGTAGCATTGTACATAATCTTTAAGGCTTCAGCCTCGTGATTTGGGTGCAAATTTACTGTGAGGTGCTGCATGGTGCACTCTTTGTGAGGATAGAGCATGCCTTTAATGCTACAGTGAAGCAAAAACCCTTCTAATAAGAAAGTACTTTGAGGAGAATAACCACACAATTCAGCTTCATACATATGATTCCTAAAGAAATCTTAATCAGGCTTAAAGTGGAGCATGTGAGCTCTGCATCAATATTCAAGGCTTTATGCATATGCTACTGTACATGTAATTCCTTCATAAGAGGAAGGAGAGAACAAATCTTAGAAGGAACAACACAGAAATTCATTGAACTAAGAGCAACAGATCAATGTTGATAAATTCTTTATTAAGCATATATTCAAATATTCATAATGGATGGAAGGTGAGTGTATTAATGGACAGTGCAGGACTATAGTAAAATAATGTACTTACTGATGTTAAGAACAGAGTATTTGAAGTTTAGAAATTGGTTAAATACAGCCAAGAGGAATCAAAATCTATTTGACATTCAGAGTAAATCTGTGAATTCTATTATACATACATAGGCATGTATCTTTCTCTCTCTCAAATTTAGGTTTTAAGATCTACATATTTATGTCTATTGATACATGTATGTGCATATCAACTGTCAGCTGGGTTTTGGCTGTGTAAATACTAAGATAAGACTGGATTAGTATGTTTTAAGTCGTTGTGATGAACCCAGGTCTTTTTTTGGCTGCTATAGTTTCCGTATTTACTGCATTTCCCTGTGTTGTTTATGTGTGTGCTGGGCATACTGACAGAACTCATTATTTCTGTTTCTGATCAATAAAGGTAACTGTCAAAGATGCCAACAAATATTAGTATCCACTTTTGTAAAATTTCACATAAGCTTTCAAGTCACCCTGTTCATGATTCATTACAATAATTAGCTGCTGCTACAGGAAAATACATTAATGCTTACCATTTGGAAAGCTGTAGACACTACTTACATTTATTTTAGGATTTGCAATATACTGATTTTCAGGCTGAATTTATTGGCAAAGGTTAGGTGGGAATAAATGTTCTCAGCAGTTCCGAATCCCATTAAATGTGACTTCTGTTGTGTAGATTCAAGTACTATAATTAATAAAATTTCAGGAAAAATGAGTTTTTAAGTTGTTTTATCTAGAATTAACTTTTTACTGAAATTGAACAGAGCTGGTTAAAAAAAAAAAAAAAAAGTAAATGACCTGACAGTGCCTTGTTTTGAAAAAGATATTGATTATTTCAAAATATTTACAGGATGTTAAATATTAATGATTGAACTATAGCAACCATTAAAATATATCACACCAATGCAGGTGATGCCAGTCCTGCAGCTTTGTAGGAAAATATTTTATCAGTCCCAGTGCAGTAGAATTCAGAAAGATAAAAATAGTAGCATATATCAGTCAATGAGCCAGATTTTCATGCAGTATAAATTGGCTAAGTAAAGGGCAGCAGAATTACACCCATACATCAGCTGAGGTTATGCCTGGAGTGTGACCCAGTAATTATGACTCAGTCAATGAGAGTTTGTTTGAATCTGAAGAATAAGATTTGGCACAAATATTAAATAGGGGCATTTTTTTTTCATTTTATCACAAACTTACTCAATGAAAAATGCAGGTGGCTTGCTCACAAAACAACTGCAGTGCAGCCTCAGATTTGCCAATTTGTATTAGTCAATGGAAAAAAGTAGATTAAAACAGCAGAGTTAATAAGCATTTTGTTTTTAATATTTCTGAAAACATCAGTGGGATGGAAGAGGAAGCTATAATTGCAGAAAAACTTAAGAACAGCTGTGAGGAGCCATCATATAACCCATGCTTTAGACGTTCACTTGCGCTGTGAGAAAGTCAAATTAATTCTTTGCTGTGGGCAGTCATTTTCTTTTGAGGCATTGGGAATTTTTTATGGGTTTTCCTTGTTCTCTCCTCTTAGACTGTTCCAGTTTTACTGAGCTGATTGAGTGTTCAACATATTTAGGATGTAGCAGATTCAGTTTCATTCCTAGGTGCAGAGTGTTTTTCTTGACAGCTTGTGCTGTAGTTTTTGAAGGAAGGAACCAGGCATATGAACTGGAGGGACAGGGCTTCATATCTATTGTGTCTGGTCCTTCTTTAAAGTCCACAAAAACTCTACTGGCTGCATATTTTTGAGAAAGAAGACTGCTTGCTTAAGTAAGATAAACTGGATTTATTACTATGCCTTCCACCTTCAGCAACTGAAAACTAGTGGATTAGTTTGGGGTTATATACTTTGAATGGATCACGGACTGCTGGTCAATTGTCTGCAAGAAACTTTCCCTGCTTGTCTCAACAGATCACTTGTGGATGCAAGGAGCTAACACCCATGTTAATTTTAGCAGCCAAAAAGTGGGAATGGTCAATGAGCACAGCATCTCAGTTGCACAGAAGAGGATCAAAAGAGTATCTTCAAAGAGAAAATAGTGACTTAAATAAATCATGACCACTAGAGTGACTGCAGTTTGATCTACTGGTGTTTTCCCAGTTTACTAAAAAGAGCAAAACAAGAGCCATAAAATGTTAATCAGATGCTTTTTTTGTGGAGAGTGCTAGGGCAGCATCCTGGGTATGTCCAAGACAGCAGGAGGGAATGAGTTTCAGGTGAAGAATCCAAGAAAGGGGAAGTAAGAGCTGTGTCATGTTTCTTTTAACACACTCTGGTCAGATCTGTCCTTATCTCAGCCCTTTGTGCCTTGCACTGGGTTTCAAAAAGGCCTGTCATGATTTAAATCCCCTTCCCAAACCCAGGTCAGCCCCCATTCAGGGTAACTCCCCCCATTTATATGCCAGGCATGACATTCTGTGGTATGGAATATCCCTTTGTTCAATTTGGGCCATCTGTCCCAGCTATGCTCCCTTCCAGTTTCTTTTGTGTACTTCTTCACTGGCAGAGCATGAGACAAGGAAAATGCCCCTGACTTAGAATATAAACAACTTAACAAAAGAACGAAACATCAGTGTGCTATCAATATCATTCTCATTCCAAATACAAAACACAGCACTGTAACAGCTACTGAGAAGAAATTAATTCTACTTTTGCTGAAATCAGGAGAGCTTGCCAGTTAGTTTTACACTCTTTACTGTGTTTCATCATGAAAGGCCATTTTTTTTGAAATCAGATTAGGGTGCTTTTAACACAGCTTTTTGAGTTCCAGCATCTACATCATGGAAAAGAAAATTACTCACCCTGGAACCACCAGCAGCCTGGTAGCTAAGGCGTTCACCTAGGCATGGGTGAGCACTTTTGTAAGCACTGAANAACTTTACTTTCATGTTTCATCATGAAAGGCCATTTTTTTTGAAATCAGATTAGGGTGCTTTTAACACAGCTTTTTGAGTTCCAGCATCTACATCATGGAAAAGAAAATTACTCACCCTGGAACCACCAGCAGCCTGGTAGCTAAGGCGTTCACCTAGGCATGGGTGAGCACTTTTGTAAGCACTGAACTGAAGTATTCATCTCAATGTGAAGACAACTCCAAAATTTTGGCAGCTGACCTTTAACTGTATGTCTTATTTTATGGATGACCAGCTTGGGCTGCCCAAGGCTTATGGAGCCCTTGAAATGGTAGAGAAAGTTGGTGAGAGCCATGGTTTCTCAGCACTTCGGACTGCAAGGCAGTGCAATCTCCAGTAAAGTGCACAGGGTTGCAAGCCATGAATTTTAATCCCTACTCTGCCACTAATTCACTGTGTAGCTCCAGGCAAGTCCCTATCTCTTCAGCTGTAAAATGGGAATAATAATAATGGTTTCCTATCTTTCGGCAGCGATAAATTCATCTGTGTTCTTGAGGCATGCAAATACTACAGTGATGAGTGGCCCAGAAAAGACCGTGAAAAAATGAATAATTCTGTATTTACAGCAGGCTTTGGGTGTGCAGTAAATAAGGCACTGCTAACTGGCTGGTGAAGATTACTTTTCTAAGTAGCTGTTTATTCAGTAGGTACTGTGTAATCAGTACTTACTTATCCTGTGTAATGAATGATAAAGGATTCCTTGGGGGAAAAATGGGAGGTAAAGACAGATTTCAAGAAAATCTTAATACTGATTTACAGGAAAGTACAGTGAGGGTTTCATCATCATTTAGCTTCTAGTGTTCTTCAGCTTTAAAGCTCTTGATTTTGGCGGACATCATAATGTTCTTCTGAGGCAGGCACATATTTAGGTGTAGTAACCTGCCCCCTGCCATAAGACCGAAGGGATGCTTTACTCAAAAAATAACATTGTGACTGTGCACATGTATCATTCTTCATGTGCAACTATTTCTGTCTGAAAAGCAGGAAAAACTAATCTAACATTATTTTTTTAATGGCTGTTTTGATCACACCGTTGTATTCCCATTCCTATATTGCATTTTTCTGAGTTCTCAGATTAGTTTCAAGGTAGGTGACCTGTACAATACAGTGCCTTTCTCTTTGTATACAAATAAAATTCCCCTAAAGGGCTCCTCTCTTAACAAATAAATTTCTGCTGTTGCAAGTAGCAAGAAAAACAATGAAGGCCACTGTACACAGTGGAATGCTAACATTTGAAACTTTGTTAGAGTAGTCTGAGCATGTTTATCCTGCAGTTTAACTGCTTATTAGACCATTGCTATCACATCTGTTAAAAGCATGTGCAATCCTCAAAACAAGCTGCCAAATGTCCCTTTACAATTACATTGTTCAGAGATCTGTATTATCATTCTGGCTGGGTATATGAGAGGAAAGAAGAGCCTGTTGTCTCCCTTATACTTCAGCAAGGCTTTTGGAGTTGTCTCCCATAAGATCCTCACAGGTAAGCTCAGAAAGTGTGGGTTAGACGAGCGCACAGTGAGAGCAAACACACAGTGAGAGGAGCCCACAGATGGAGAGCTGCATGAGAGACGGAGCTCAGAGGGCTCTGACCAGTGGCACAGACTCTCTTTGTGGACCTGCAGCAAGCAGTGTTCCCCAGGGGTCAGTGCTGGGACCATTCTCATTCAACTTACTCATCAATGATCTGGATGAAGGGATGGAGCATGCCCTCAGCAAGTTTGTTGATGATACAAGATGGGGAGAAATGGCTGACACACCAGAAGGCTCTGCTGCCAGTTGGTGAGACTTGGACAGGCTGGAGAGTTGGGCAGAGAGGAACCTAATGAAGTCCAAAAAAGGCAAAGGCTGGGTCCTGTACCTCGGGAAGAGCAACCCTGATCTGCAGCCCAGGCTGGGGGCTGACCTGCTGGAAAGCTGCTCTGCAGAGAAGGACCAGGGGCTCCTGGTGGACAACAAGCTGTCCATGAGCCAGCAGTGTGTCCTTGGGGACAAGAAGGTCAATGGTGTCCTGGGTGCATTAGGAATAGCAAGGCCTGTAGGTCAAGAGAGGTGATCCTCCCCCTCTATTCAGTCCTAGTGAGGCAACATTGGGACTACTGTGTCCAGTTCTGGACTTCCCCATTCAAGAAATATAAGGAACTGTGTGAGACAGTCCAGTGGAGGGCTATAAAGATTATTAGGGAATAGATCATCTCTCTTGTGAGGAAAGTCTGAGGGATCTGGGACTGTTTAGCCTGCAGAAAAATGAGAGGCTATCTTATTGATGCATACAAATATCTTAAGGCTGGATGCCAAAAGAATGGGTCCAGACACTCGTCACTGGTGCCCAGAAAGTTCAGGAACAGTGAGTTCAGTCTCAGTATGAGAAAAAAGTCTTTACTTTGAGGGTGACAGAGCACTTGAACAAATTGCCCAGGCTGTGGAATCTCTTTCTGTGAAGATATTCAAAACCTGCCTGTATTGTGCAACATGCACTAGATGGACCTGCTTTAGCAGGGGGCCTGGAGTAGACAATTTCCAGAGGTGTTTTCCAACCATAACTATTGCAGAATTCTGGAATTCTCTATTTTGCACTTGTGTATATGAGGTGTTAGTGCAGCAGTCCCCCAATGGGTGTTTTTGAGTACAGTTTTGAGTCACGCTTACTTTTCTATACAGAAGAAAAATCTATGTTCTGCCAAAACAGGGTATGCATAGATTTGTTAGTCTGATCTGCACCCCATTTGGTGGTGCTATATTTAAAATTAGGACATATCAAATTAGAATCGTGGTATTTGCAGTAGTCTTGATATAACAGGAAATCATCCACTGCATAATACTTACAGCCCCTCAGTGTATCTAATAAAGAAGCATGTTTTATTGTAATCTAGCCCTACACATTTCCAGACATTTACTTGATGTTATTATTTGTGATATTTAAGATCTATTTGAAATAAAAAGAATATACTGCATAAAACAATATATTATATGTCCTCAAAGGGTATTTAAATTTATATATTAAAATAAGTTTTTCTTGCTACTTATACTGAAAACCTTCACAAGCAAATACTTTGGAGCAAATTGTTTCCATAAATGTTTCTTTATAGGCCCTTATCTTATGATCTACACACCTAATTCACTCGAGGCATGTGAATTTTTTGGCAACTGAGCCCACATGAAAAGTTATTGCAGCGATTAACTCAGTGGAAACATATTTGCAACACTTTGTCCTTTAGGCTTTTACTTTTCACTTAACAAAGGGTGCTACCAGCTATGAGCAGGATACAAACAATAAGCACACAATTATTGTTGGGGATGGCTTTTACCTCTAGTCACTTATGAATTAAACATCTAATGTCTCACATTGAAAACATTTTAAAAATAGTTTGCATATAAAAAGGATGACTGTAAAACAGATTTCAGTGAAGAAATCTTCAGTGTGTTGAGAGCATGGCAGCTTTGCTGCTCAGTAAAACTTTGCCAAAAGTACATCACCCTTTGCACTGTTGTCTGACAGAATCTGATGGCCTAAATTTTATTTAGTATCTTTTGCTTAGTGTTTGCTGTTGGGTATGTCTACACCTTCAGAGGCACCTAGATATTAGAAAACATGATGAATAAAATGGAATGGGGATTATTTGACTGTGAATTTTGATGTGAGTTCCCTCACAAAAGAGAAGTCAGAAATGTCCTTTTTCTTTAGCTGCTGATGAGCTCATTGGAAAAAGTCTCCTACCATGATCTCCCATGAAAACTGTGGCCACTGAAATAATGCTACTATTCAAAAGTATGAGATGAGCACAATAAGCAGAACTTCAGCAGGGACTGCTCTAAATACACAGAATTCAGTGGTAGAAAATGATTGTAACCTGGCTGTACTTGGAGTTAAACATAAAACTCTCATCTTCTTGGAATAGCACCCTGATGCTTGTAATCAAAACCAAATTGAAACACAGATGTCTGTTTCTTGGTGACAGGGAAAGAGATTAAGGGCAAGGAGAGATCACTGTCATCTCTCATATCACAGAATGTACTTTGAAAAGGTCAGAGTGACACCAGGGAAAAACCTGAATGAAGAAAGAACGTACCATCTACCAGCACCTCAGCACCAGCTGTAACGTAGAGCTGTGAGCAGCACCACAAGCAAGGTTATAATAATGCCTTAACTTTAGAGAATCTGTGGTGGCCAGTTCCAGCTATGCAATTGTGGCTTGTTTAACCCAGTTATGACTGCATACAGGTTTACATTTTAAAGACAGGAATTAAGTGTGGAAAGGAGCTTGATGCTGTAAGTTTTGCTGTGTAACTGTTTCCATTGGGATGCATGGAGAGAACTGAGTGTGTTTGGAAGGCCAGACCTGGGTGATGGCATGAAAACCTGAGCAGTGCTCCATATTATATAAATAGCCTGAATCATTCAGAAGATTTCCTATCTTTAAAAAAACAAACAAACAAGAAAGCAGACATTGCTGCTAGGCCTTCAGATGCCTACATAAATAATGACAGGTTTCTCTGTCATTCTCTCTATTGCATGTAGACACTCCATGGTATTAGTAACTTTACTAATGTGGGTAATTTCATTTCAGTCTGATTTTTAATTGTTATCATCCTCCCAATTTTTCCTTAAATGTATTTCCCCAGTGGCTGAAAGATTAATGATTACCCTCCCATTAAGGAGGAACAAAAAGATGGCTTCAGCATTATTTATTTATTATTCTTTTTCTTAGCTGGAAATTGAATTATCTACTCCCTATTTAAGACCCTTCTAGTGAAAATGTCACTTGCCATGAACTAAATGCTCTTTAATAGCAGCAGTACATATGTTCCTTAATAGTAACAGGATGTAGCTATCTAGCAGAGCAGAATAGGAGGAGAGGACAAAAAGCAAACTTGGGTGTAGAACTGTGCACATCTACACATGGAAATAGGTAAGAGCAGATGTTCTTATCTATTGTTCTTCTTACAAGAACAGATGGGTTAATACTCAGTGCACCCTCAGCAATGTGGTCACATCTTTCCTAGTGAAACTCCTGAAGGATGGGATACCATCCAGAGGGACCTGGACAGTTCAAGGACTGGATCCATGGGAACGTAATGAGCTTCAACAAGGCCAAGTTGATGCACCTTGGTCAGGGCAACCCCTGGTAACAATAAGGGCTGTGGGATGAGAGGATCAAGAGCAGCCTTGATACTCCAGCCCTGCAAAAAAGGACTTGGGGATGCTGGTAGGTGAGAGGCTGGACATGACACACCCAACAGTGTGCTCTCACAACCCAGAAAGCCAATCTGGGCTGCATCCAGAGCAGTGAGGCCAGCAGAGTGAGGGAGGGGATTCTGCCCCTCTGCTCTGCTCTGGTGAGACCCCACCAAGAGTGCTCCATCCAGCTCTGGGGTTCCCAGCACAGGAAGGACATGGACCTGTTGGAACAGATGGAGAGGAGGCAACAAAGATGATCAGAGGGCTGGATCCCCTCTGCTATGAAGACAGGCTGGAAGAGTTGGGGCTGTTCAGCCTGAAGAAGAGAAAATTCTACTGAGAACTCATTGTGGCCTTTAGGAGTGTCACTGAGAAAGATGTGACCACATTGCTGAGGGAGCACTGAGCATTAGCCCTTCTGTTCTTGTAAGGTTGTCTGTCCTAGATGTTAGATGAATGCTTTTTTTTTTAGTAAAATCTTCTAACTTCTGCTAATGAATATATGAAATAACCCCCCTAAAATATCCCATGCTTCCCATGTTATAAAGCTTTCCTCTTATCTAATTCTAAGGAAAATTACCAGAATATTCTAGGGAAAATTAGTCCTGTATCAGATGGTACATCAAGATCTTCAAAGATTATTGGAGTTCCCCAGAGTTCAGGCTAACCAAATTATTTATGGTGGTTGCTAGAGGCTGCTATCCAGTACCACAGTATGGTGGGGGTCTTTCTAAAGAAAAAACTAAGTAAAAAAAAAAAAAAGAAAAAAAAAGAAGTAATTTGTCAAAAAAAAAAATTTATTAGCAAAATGACTCCTGAACTCATGCTATGCCATCATGCAGTCTCCGCCAGGTTGTCTTTCCTGAAGTTTGGACTTATGCAAGTATTTTAGCTCTTTCTATCTCTCTGAGCTACACATATGAAACAGAGATTTGCACCAAATTTTCTTTAACTTGGGATATCACCAGCTCCTTATGTTTGCTCATTCTGACTTCCTATGCAGAAATGGCCAGAGTGCTCAAGCAATTCCCTTCCTCCTGACAGGAATCTCAAGCACTTTTATTCATTCATAAGTGTGCACAAGAAATATTTCCTAAGGGAAAGTTTGGCCCAGAGCTAGCCAGCCCTTGGGACAAGGAGGGTGACTGCACCATGTGAGGTGTGTGTGTGCATGTGGGGGCACAGGTACACCTCTGTGTCTGCTCCCACGCTCTTCCAAGGTGGCCGTGCATGTTACTGAGGACTGTGTCAGCATTGCACTCCCATTCCTGGCCTATCAACCATCCTCCAAGATGGGAAAATAAAACCTAGCCACCTTCCACACTGGGCAAACCCCTAGAAAAGAACACAGTGCATGCCTGAGAAAGGTGTAGCATCTGGCACGTCTGCTGATGGAGCTCCAGAGCTCCCAGTGGGCTGTGCAGCTTGCCATAACCTCCAGAGTATGCATGTCTGTGTGAGGCACAATCTGGCCCATCATTTCATAAAATCCCCTTAGTTTAGCAGAAAAATAGTGAGTTGTTACTTAGAAAAATAAAATATTTTTCTAAGTATTATGGCCTTTTACTTATTTTTCAAAGTGGATTGTGTGCATAAGTGTCCACGAAAACAGATTGGAAAAAAATAACTAAAAGAAGAAAAAAATTATTTCTGTTACAAGAGCTAGATTCATCTTTCCAGAAGAGGAACTAGAAAATATGCTAGAATGTACCACATTGAAACATAGAAGCTGTCAGCTCTATCATTTCCTTTTTCAGTCTAGTATTAATTACAATGCACTTGTAGGAATTTCACTTAGCACTGAAGGGATCATATTAAGGTGGGAATAAAAACAGTACGTGTTTTAAACAATTTGCTACTGTCTTAAAGAATGGGGTCTCAAAATTCCTGCAAGTTATTAGATTGTATGCATTGAAGAAAAGGCATGAAAAATTTTAAAGCACAATATGACATTGATTTCTATAGCAAAAAGGAAATTTGGTCTGAAGTCCATGAACTATAGCTTCTTTTCATTATAGATACTTCTGCTGAGCGATTCTGTTAAGATTTAAAACTGCTGCTGAATGCATCCAGCAAATCTCTGTACAGTTATGAGCACATAAGAATGGGAACACTGGAACAGACCAAAACACCCTGTTCAGTGATTCCCCCTAAATCTACAGAAAATGAGTAAGAGGACAAGTACTTACACAACCACTGAAAGAGGGAGCAGTCCCCTTGTGCTGAGCAGCAAGAATGCCTGGGAAGGCTGTGAGAGGGTCCAGCCTCTTGTTCCCTCCTGCTATGGTCCCACTCTGCTCTGGGTGTCAGTCAGAGTCCCCACTCTGCCTGAGGTACACATGCTGAAAGTTCAATAGGTTTAGGAAGCCAAAAAAAAAAATTAAAAAAAAAAAATCTGGGCTGGTAGTTTGGAAGCAATAAGAAACTGAGAAATTTTCTGGTGATCAGGGAATTAATATCTCATTGGCTGAAGAGCCAAAATTGCATTCTGTGGTACCCAGCATTCCAGGGAAAGTCAGGTCTTCCATAACTCCCAGATTCTAGCAATCTGCAGCATAGAGTTAAATGTTAATTGATACTTAATCATATATAACATATCTATCTATATATAAGAGTTCTGCATGCCAACTTAAGGGTATTAGAATGTCTGAAATACTGCAAAATAGATGTCTAATTGATTTATTTTGTCTAAAGCACTGTTAAATGTAGATTTGCTTTCTATATGGCAAAATATAATTTATGTTTCCTAGAAGTTACAACAAGGTATTAGGCATTAGGAGGCTAATATTCTCTTCCCTATCTGCCAGGAAAACCTTATAACCAGGACTCACAGCCTGACATTGATAAATGATTTAATTCTGTAGTGTTTGCCCCATATTCCTCAAGTGGGACTTTTAAATGGAGATTAATAACTGCTCTCCTCTCTGAGGTTTCAGATGTCCCAGTTTTACAATGTCTAATATGTATGTACACACAGCATTTGAGAACTTTGAAAGAAAAATACCAAATACAGTTGAAAATTATGTTAGGGCCTTTTAGCCAGCTTGCATGCATGGTACAATTTATAAAGCTGATGATGAACAAAGCCAGGCAATTTAGAGATTCTAGTGGATGACTAAACACTGAATGAATATGAATAAAGGGGTATGAATATGAATTTTTCTATTGTTGCTTACAGGCAATAGAAAAGTTCTTCAGGCATATCCAAAACTGTTTATAAAATTCTTGATAAACTGAGGTGTTGAAATGTGTGCTTTGGATTTCATAAGTGTTTTTTCCAGACTTAATTACTTCACAGTGTCTTCCAATAAAGATGGAGGGAATTTTGAATCATCATTTGAATAAAAATATATTTTAAAATTTCATCCTTAAATAGCTTTTTGTTATTTTTTTTTATGTTTATCAAGATTAAGAGGAGATCTGAGAGAATTCTAATGTCACTGGATGTTTATTTTACATTTAAAGAAAACAAAAATTTCAGCACCACTGCAACAGATAGGGGGATGTCCCAATATATTCAGGACAGTTTCAGTGTTCAGATTCACATCTCAAAATCCTGTACAATAAAAACAGTGTTAGTTCTTCTGATGCATTTTTAAAGCAAAGAACATTTCCATGTTTTCCAATTCATAGAACATTTGCAATCTTTCATAGACTGGCATGACTATTTAACTACACTTTACAGTTCTTTCACCCTCACAATTGATGTGAAGTAGGGGAAATGCAAAGATGCATAGGCTCCTTTACTAGCGTGTTTCTCTTTTAAATCAAAACTTCTGATGATTAAAGAAGAGCAGATACAAGAAAATACAGCTTGAGGCTATGATATAATGCACTTAGAGGTCCCAAAGGCAATATTCTTAACATCTACAACCAACCCTGAAACATAACAGAGGAATGTAAATGTTAGGGCTGGGCTCTTAAATTCAAGTTTCCTGACACACTGTGGGCTGACAGCCTTTGAATTTATAAAGACCTCCTATCTAAACAACCAAAAGAGCTAAAGATCACTTAGAATAATTATTTTGATCTGTACTTGCAAAGCAGTAGCAACCTTTGAGAAAGTATTACCATGTACATATCCAGGCAATTATTTCATCTGATGGTATGTGGTTTCATCTTCTCAAAATTGCTCTTCCATGAATAGCTGGAGACTAGTTTTATCTGTAAAAGTGTGTGTCAGGGGATTCATAATCCATTTTAAGCATTTGTGTACAGCTGCATACACTTAACATGTCTTAGAATGGATCAAGAAATTTTTCTTCTTCATGGTATTTTTTCAAATGACTGAAACACTTCAGTCTTTAATGGAAATGCCTTCTCTTAGTTCAGGGGTTTTTTTTCACAGCATTATTAAAAAAAAACAAAAACAAAAACAAACAAAAGATCAAAACAACAACAAGAAGAAAAACCATCAAAAGAAAGTATTTTGGTTTTCTGTGGATGCCTAAAAAATCCAAGGAATGAGCCACAGAAATTTCTTTGGAGACCAAGGGCACCTTAAGTTTTTTTTTACCATAAAAATACCTGAGGAATATCTAATGGGCCCTGTCAAATTGACGTGCTCATTGGCATGGCTATTGCACAACAGCTCTGAGTTCAGCACAGAGCATGTTAGCAACACCTGCTTTCAGTCAAAACTGTCATGATGTTGGCCCAAGGTGACCTCTTCATTTTGTAACATGGGTCATTGAATAACATGCACAATGTCCACTAGGATGCCTGATTAAGAACTCAGGGCTCTCTTCTGCCTCCATGTACTTTGCATGGAAAACTCAATCCCTCTGTGGGGAACTGCCCTTCACAGTCATGAGGCTTTCAAGGGTGGCATCAGCTATTCTTTAATGAATTAATTTTTATTTTTCCTAGACTATTAACTTTCATCCTGAAAACTAAAAAAAAAAAAAAATCAAAAACCAACCAACCAAAAAAAAACCAAAAAAAAAACCAAAACAAAATTCTTACAAGAAATTGAAGAGCTTGAGAGAGTAGACTTTTTTAAAAATCATAAATGCTTCTGCCACCAAAATTGACAGGAACCCCAATATACCTTAAAATTCAATATACATCACATCTTTTATAATAATCTTTCATTATGCTTATTGAACATATATTCTGGTCTGTGAAATGTAAAGAGGTTTATTTCTAAAGGTTTTTTTATGAGCACTAGCTGCATCTGAAATTTTTTCTTTCTGAGTAAATGCATGTTTTACAAACAGCCCTCTAATACCTCAGGAGGGTTAGAAGGAAAGTGAAGGAAAGCAGCAAACTTTTTATCACCCTGGGATGTATGCAAGGGCTTCAGAGGATCAAAATATAGAAATCAAAAATATGCAACTGAATGACTTTATGATGTAAGGCAAGTAAAATCAGTGGTTTATTTGGACTAGTGTAGAGTGTAGTAATGAAAACAACAGAAATTTTAAGGTGCGAAAGTTATTTAACTGCTGGCTCATGGTAAACCAGAAACATGTGTTTCTGATTGCATTTAAGATAATCATTCCCAGACTGAATCAAGCCAACATTGTGTCAGTTTGCTGTCACCTGACAATGGGCAGTAGTAGTACTTTGGAAAAAGCATACAAAACAGCTCAGTTAAAACCCAATTCTTTCCCAGGTATAAACTTTCATTTTCAAGCAGTCTGAGGTTTATGGACTTCCTCAGGCAGAGGGTGCATTCACATCATTGATCTTAATGTCTATTGATGGAGCTTCTTCTCATGCATTTGTCTAATGGATTCTTGAGCCCATTTATATCTTTGACCTCCACAGCTTCCTCTGGCAATGAGCCCTACAATTTAATTATGCATTGTATGATAAAGGACTTCATATTGCTTGCTTTAAACTGACTGCCTGATCATCTGAGTGCTTCTCTGTTTTTTTATAATACGCATGGTAGCAAATAATCTATTATTTGCCTATGACTTCCTATACATCTATCATCTCCCTCCTCCCTCAGCTGCCTTCCAGACTCAAGTATCTCAGCCTAAACCTTTTTCTTCCCACCAATTCCATTCCACACTTCTAATCATCCCAGTAGCTCTTTCCTGTATGTTTATTGAGCTCTCAAGCTCTTTGAGATGGAAGAGAACAGAATGAAGCTTCAAGGGTGTGGGTAGAACACAGATTCCTACAACACTGTACCGATCCTATTTTGTTTTATTAATTCCCTCATTGTTCTTAGCACTTGTTTACCTTTTTGACTTCTGCTGAGCACAGAGCTTCACTAAACTATTTGCAGTGACACTGAGATCTTCAGTGTAAGGATAATGGAAAATTTGTGCACTGGTCTTGTGTGTATTTTCATGGCTTTCTCTATGCCTATTTTTTTTTATATTTGGAAATAGAATGCCTTAAGAGAAAAGAGCAAATAAATTCTGTGGGCTAAAATAACTCAACAGAAACTACAGAATTTGATCTAGAACTAGACACACTCAAAAATATCATTATTAAATGTGAGCAAACAGGAGTCTACAACTTGACATGGTCTCGCTTCATCCTTCTTATCTGCTCTGAAATGCCAACAAACAGGTTTGTAGACTTGCTAATTCATTGGCATGTTTCTGAGCAGTACTAAACTTCCCATCTCTGGCTGATGTCAAAAGGAGTCAAGACTGGCTTGCCCTCATAGAAGTGGAACTGAAGAGTATTGTTCTGGTAACTGTTTATACTATGTGACATTGTCACTTCCATAGTATTTGTGGAGCTTGATGCTGGGAAAAATGAATTTCTAGAGAGGTTATGAAAGATCAAGGATGCTATAATGTCATCATAATTACATGTAACTTGGGCATCAGTATTACATAAAAGCATATTGAATGCTTACTTAACATAACATTTGAATAAATCATGTTTAAAATCATGTTCAATGAAACATTTATTTCAGCTAGAGCGACATAGTTTAAGCTGCTCATACATAAACATTTTTGGCATTATTTATGAAAACTTGGCTTGCATCCACTTAATTTATATTTTAAAAAATAAGAGATAGCTATGTGAATCTCATATTTATAGCAAAAACCTCCATCGTCTGCTGCTTACTGAGGTTTCAGCAGATCTACAATGGTAATTCAACAACTGTGTCTACAATATCCTGGGAGTTTTAAACACAGTTTCCCATTTTTACATTTGACATTTCAGTCTGTACTTTCTTACTTTTCTTGATAGGCATCTAGGTACTAAAAATAATTAGTTAGTGCCTATCACGCTATGTGACAGTGATGCCCTTGAATACCTAACGTGGTTAGCAAGGGTTGAACCTCCTAGGAAAAGTGAATTTTATTGACTCATTGATGCAAGTGCCTCACTGCTTCTGAAGTTTCTGGAGGGAAAGTTTGCAAAGTGGGTTGAGCAGAAACCCAAAATCAGCTGTTCTAGGGAGGAAGATTTACAGCTGGGCTTTGCCATTGCAACCAATAGCTATTGCACCAAAGCCATGTAGAATGGGCTTCAGTCAGCCTCTATTATGTATGCTGGTTCAACCAACAACTCTATTTTCTTCATTTGAAAGTGAATAAGGCTCAAATACGATGAGATGTACATTCCCCGAGCCAGTGGAGAGGGAGTTTAGCATCACATTTGTTTTTCTTCCTGTTTGAAAATAACTTGTGTGAGATGTACTCTGAGAATTCTTCCCAAAGAAGAAAAAATATCTCACTTCCTTACTGTTAGCATTGTCTTACAAGCTATAAAATTAGCCTTTGTATCTATATTTTCACGCTGAATCATTTTGTTGATACATAATGTCAAGAGTCCTTGTTAAGCATCCTGTGACTCATTATCATGGAAGTATAAAATGATAGAAGGGTTTGGGTTGCAAGGGACCTTAAAGATCATTTAGTTCCAATCCTCTTGCCATGGGCAGGGACACCTTCCACTAGAGCAGGTTTCTCAGAGCCCCATCCAGCCTGGCCTTGAACACTTCCAGGGATGGAGCACCCTCCTCAACCTGTTCTAGTATCTCACCACTGTCATAGTTTGAAATTTTTTTCTAATATCTATTCTAGATGAACTCCCTTTTAGTCAGAATCCATTTCTCTTTGTCTGGTAACTACATCTTCCTGTGATCAGTCCCTCTCCATCTTTCTTATAGGTTCTCTTTAGGTACTGGAAGGTTGCAATTTGGTCATCCTAAAACCTTCTCTTCTCCAGACTGAACAAACTCAGGTGTCTCAGCCTTTCCTCATAGGAGAAAGGCTCCACCTCTTTAATCTAATCTTGGTGCCCCTCCTCTGGACTTGCTTCAACACACATTTCCTTCCTGTTCTGGGGATCCCAGGAGTGGCTGCAGCACTCCATGTGGGGTCTCACCTCACCCTGCTGGCCATGCTGCTTTTGATGCTAGGTCATGTCCAGCCTCTCATCCACCAACACTGCTTTGTATTGTGGCTTTAATACAGAAAGGATGATTAAAATTGTTTAAAATTCTACTTCCATTTGGATAAAAGACTCCAGCAGTTCCAGAAATAAAGTATTAACTTAGCAGCTTTTCTGTTTCTTTGCTGCCCACTTGACATTAGCAGAGATATTCTTCATGTAACTCCAACCTAAAGACATCTTGGTCTAATAAACTTTTGTAAGGCAATATGCTCAATGTACTGAAACAGATCTTGCCTTCATTCCCATTAAATCACATGAATGGGATGTATCTTAGGCAATACTACCTACCCAAGAGTTAGATGTCTTGCTAGCTATGGGCTATATGTTCATAGTTATTAGGTACTTCTGGAGGGTGATTCATTTACACTATTTTAGTCTATTTCAGCCTCTGGAGTTTCTTTGAGTCTTTGGACTTGCATTTGCTGTCCTCACTGATTATTAAAGTAGTCCGTGGTAAATGGCTCAGACTTACACATTTAATCTCTGATGCTTACATCAGCAAGGAGGAATCCCAACCAGAGGCATTCTGACTCATGGTATCATCCAGAAATTGTGTGGTCTTTAAAAAACACACAACATTCTAAGTTGGAAGTTCAGGGAAGTCCTAACATTCCAGCACAGGTTGTTCCTAGCATGTTTTTCTGTATTATATTGAGTGAGCCTTCAAGAGAGCTAGAGAGGAAAAAAAGGGGAAAAGATAAACTACTATTTCTGTTACTTTAATAATCCTAAATGCAAAACATTAGCTCTTTCTAGCAACAAAAACTCCACCAGCAGCCATACTGAAACTATATGCCCTCCACTTGATTTACCATCAACAACTGCCTGGCTGCACACAGAGCCTCTCTGCTTAATAGAGGCTCTAGGCAAGTGCATGCATAATATTCAAAGCAGTTTTGTTCTTTTATTAAAATTGTGATAAGGAGGAAAAGCATTTTAATGGGAATAATCAATTATATAATGATATTCATATACAACAAAGTGTTTTTAATATAAGTACTTTTAATGTGCTGCTTTTGTGACGGGGGAATTACTTTTATAATACTTTCAGAGGTATGTCTTCTATTGGTGCCAGGTAGACAGAGCTGCACTAGGAGGCTCCTGAACTCCATTTAGTCCTCATTCACAAGAAAGCATTTTTCAATGCAGAGACCACATTATTTTACCACTCTGCTGAATAAGGTAATTTCAGCATTAAGATGTGCCTAAATTTTTTTGCAGAGAAGGAAAAAATGGAGTGCATTATCAGTCTGAATAAAAGCTGATTGTGAAACTTCAACACTTAAAAGATTTAATTTGACTTTCCCTTTACGTTTGCCTGATGGCTTGTTTTCCTGATCTCCTTTTGCCATTATCATCTCTCTACCAATAAGGAAGCTAATTTTATCCTGCCACTGGCATTTTTGATGATGGATGTCAAAAGTTATAAACACAGAGTGGCCACACATGATGTTTTGCCCAGTTCTGAAAATTTTCACAAATCTACTAATTAAAGAAAACTCTATTGTATTTAAATTTCTTTTTATCTCATGGGTATGGATCTATTTAGGAAGTGAGATAGAAACCAGACACTTATTCTATCTATACTGTAGGTTTTCATTTAGAAGTGTTGCCCTCTTTCACCCATAGCTAATTTGCTGTAAGTCCCATGCTAGTTGTCATGGTTACAAGTTGAGCTGTGTCTGTCTCCCAGGTGTCACTGGCTGTGTTTGGGAGCTTAGTCCTAAAGGATGATGAAGGCTGAGTTTGCTCCCTGACTCTCTGGATCCATCCTCTGCAAATGCAGTGGATGTTCCAGTACCTTGCAGCAAGTTGCAACGTGCACTTCAGAAAAGAGCCCAGCCATCTTCTTGTCTCAGCTTTGACCATATGATTCTACCAATATGAGATCCCTAACTATAACCAGGAGATATATTTGTGTCAGTGTTCAGGTTTCAGATGCTACTTCTCTGCTATTCCTCCCCTTCTCTCTCCTTTGCTGAGCTCAAGAAATTACCCAGTGGGGGTCACGGAGGAGCAGAGAGCTAAGAAGTGTGGAGAGTGAACAAAAGAGTACTTGAGAGTATCCATCAAAGCCCAGCAGAGCATGCCCAGGTGTGGTTGCAGGCATCCAATACTGTGATCTTTAAATCCAGAGCAATGTGTTTTGCGAATCTTGATGCCACAACAATCGAAATAACATAAGATATTGTGAAATTTGGAGTAGGATTAATCTGAAGATTAGGCGTAGGTGTCTACACAAGACCTGGGTGTTCCCATTATGTCAACAGAGATCTAGTCAACTCAGTTAATGTAGCCTTTGTATAGAAAGCTGGGGATCCTTCTCTTGGGTGGAATCTGACCTGAGAATTTCACCCCAGTTCCCATGCACAAGCATTCTGAGCCATTGGAATTCTCCAAGGTGTCTCCCTGGAACTCCAATTAACTCTCCAGTAGAGTGTGGGTGTCATGTAGGTCCTGTGTGGTAACTGGAAACTCTCTGCAGTGTCTCAGGTACCTCAGGACACCTTAAATGGACCAGATGTTGGCAGCCAGTTTGAGCCCAGCCCAGCAGTACCCGCTGTGTTTTACACAGCTGGCTATTTCAGGGAGATCCAAGGCATGAGAGAGGCCCCACATCTCCTTACCCAATGCACAAGAGAGTTGAGCATGCACAAAACTCAGCTGTTAATATCTTTAGCCAGTGCACATTTAATGTAAAAGGCATAACCACTCCAGGAACAGGGACCAAACCCAGCATCTAACTTTTCCAAGTAAGTGGAGCTTAATGCATCCAAACTCAGGATCATTTACCCCATGCTTTCAGTTGCTTCTTTTTAACTTCTCTAAGCAGACAGGTAAAGTAATGCACAGAGACATAAATCAGATTGTAAGATACAAATCAATACTTATTATGGAGTGTCTCTTAGATTCATCACGCCTTCTCAGAAACTACTTAGCTAAAACTTATATTTTATTGCTGATTCCAGCAAAGCCAACACATTTCAGACAACATTTCTTGCCCTCCCTCAAATCACTAGCACTATTTCAGAAGAGTCCTTTTTTCCCCCACATGTTCAGAAACAGTCCAACAAAAAAAGTTCAGGAAAAAAAGCCCCTCTTTTTTCTAGTTAAAAAATGCAAAATGTGTTTTGCAAAGTCATGCGGATTTCAATTGAAAAAAGCTCAAAAAGCTCCAGCTTTGAATTTTCAATATGCCCTTTTTTATATGAACCTCAGTGTTTAATCATACCTAAAAGTATTCAAAATATCAGAGTTAAATTATTTACTCACATTGAGTACAGTGCATTAGATTTCAATGTATTTGTTTGGTTTCATTTATTTAAAAAAATAATGAAATAACTGTATTGGATAATGTTCATCTGGATCAACTGGAAAGCATTTCTGAAAATTATTCACGTAGCTCTATCAAAAACATATCTTTTCATTGTGTTTTTCACAAAAGCAGTTACTATTTTTTTCTTTTTTCATTTCTTGGCAACAGAGTCATGGATCTATAATTAAAAACCCACTTAGGCAATTTCCAAAGGATTATTACAATCTTGTCATGTGAGGGGTTGAACAAGTCAATTTAAAGGTTATTTTTTCCCCATTTCTATATTCTACTATGATGGTCTAAAAACATTAGAGCCATAAACAAGGGTGGTTTTTTGGCAATGGACTACCAAGGCATGAAACTAATATGCTCTTTTTCTCTCTTTTTAGGAATGCAGTTGAAGAAAACAAAAAATTATATGCAATTTATGACACAAGGTGAGTTACTAAAAGTACTTTAAGCATGTGATTATTATCTGTAATAGAATGTAAATCCTTCAAAATGTTAAAAAGATATTATTAACATTTTTTTTCCAGAGCCACGAAGTAATCTTTAAGGCAAAATGAAAAATGTTTTAACCCATCACACACAATTCTATATATACCTAATAATGATTTCCCCTAAAATATAGTGACTTCCCCCTCTGTGTACACTTCATATGACAAAGCAATACCGTTACACAACCAGCTTAATTTACACGTTATTTCCCAGATGGAATATGGCCCACCATCCTGATCTGTGTATTATGAGCTTATCTGTGTCTGCTTCTGATGCCAGTGTTTGGGGAGTGAGAGGGAAGGGCTAGCTGGCACAGCCTTGGGAAAAGAGGATGCATTTAGAGAGACCAGCAGAGCGCTGTGCCTTGGCAGTGGAAGGCTGTGGATGCAGCCTCTACACAAACACACCTCCTCATTCTGAAGCCTTTCCTTTCCCCTCGTCCTTCATAGACTGGTTCCTGTTAAGGGCATTCCTCAGAGTAAGCAAAAAAGGATTTGCATCCTTCTCAAAGGAGAAGAGCAAGATATACATCAGATTTTCACTTTATTCTACCCATAGCTTTTTCTTTGTTACCCTGATTTTCCCTTCCACAACTGTGTCTAGAAAATGAAAAAATTTCACTTCCTTCTCATTGCTTATCCTGTTTTATGTGGAAGTGTTGGCACTTCCCTCCCCTTGGTATTTTTTTTCCTTGTCTTTCCTCTTTTTCTCTGTTAAAATTCAAAGGGACATTTGGATGAAAATGCTAGGAAGCAACATCTTGGTGGTTTAGCCAGTCCTAATACAGATGCATCAGTTAGGATCCTGGCTTCATCTTCCTTTAAATATACATAATATCAAATACAAGCAATTCAAACAACTCATGCTTGTCTTCTTCATTCTATATAATCTCCTGCAAAAGGCAGCTGGATTCTTAACTTGAAATTCTGTCTGTTAGTAAAAAATTGCATAACCAATAATTATCACAAATAAGGTTCATAAAGGTATTGATAAATACGAAAACATAAATATATGGACTATATCCTTCTGATATAGCCTTATAGAAAAAAGGTAACTGCTGCATACTGTTTTGTTAAGAATAATGTGCTCCTGACAAAGAGATTTAGATGAATCCACTCGAGTTGAAACTTAACAAAGAAGTCCTATATAAAAGAGTACTTCCTCAACTGCAGTAACAGCGAAAAAAATTAAAAATGTCATAACTCAATTACTTATCTGTTTTTCTCAAAACACTCTGTTTTCATCTGGACAGACTTAAAAGAATAGTATTTCTAATGCACCATAGACTTCTCTAATGTATTTGTGTTATTTCAGTGCATAATCATTAATCTTTATGATGATAAAATGTGAGTTATAAAGAGTCATGATTATTTCTTCCTCTGCCAAAGTGTCAATGGATTTTTATTTTGACATGTCTGACTCACTATGTGCATAATCCAGAGGTTTTGCCACATAAGGAATGGAATGTTGCAGGAATACTCTTTTAAATTCATTCAGATAATTCAAATTTTTGTTCTGTGTTCTTGAATATGAAGAAAAAATACCCATCTGAAATTTAAACAGCTCTTCAAGACAATTTGGGTCAAGCCTCTTATTAAAGGCAAATTTTCCCCATTACTCCTATGAATTAATAACTTATTCTTTATGTGGCCCACTGAAACATTCAGATCTTCACTACATCAGAACTGTTGACATAACACCATTAATATTTCTGTATAATTAAATGTAAACCAGCAAATTATGCAACCAAAGCAAATGGATTCATGCAATGCTGCTTTCAATCTGTCTGACAGAAATGGGGACAATGAGTATAAACTCACTGTCAGTTAAATAAACTGTTGAGTTTTACCCAACAGCAAATATTACACACAATTTTTGATAAATATATATAGTAAATAAACATAATCTTGTTCTGCTCTCATAGTATGTCCAACAACCACTGCTCATTATGTGAAGGGGCAAAACACAGTGTAAAAAACTGCCAAAGTGCAGAGTATTCCCTAAGCCCTAATGCTTCCCAGCATCTGCCTGTCACTCTAAAGCTCTGCTTCTGCTGAGATACTGTAGGGCAGAAAATAAGAAAGTTGAGCTTTCTGAAGCAAATACTAATTTTCTGTTGTATGGTATTTTGAAAAAAATGATCCTCAACTTTTGATTTCATAAAGTAAAAAAGAAGTCAGGTTTAACAAAAAAAAAAAAAAAGTTGAAAATTTTCTTGTGTACTTTTTCCCAGCCAGTTTTATTAATTACACCTTCTCAGCAGGTTAAACCAGCAGGCTATTAAAATTGCTGCAAGGCAGAGTAGGTAAGCAGCAGCATGGGTCTCAGCCTAGTAAGATTAATGTCCTTTGTTCCTCAGAAGACAACATTTCAGCCATAACAGCAATTCTTTTCACTTACTTTTAGTTTCAGTCTCTCTCTCTCTCTTTTGTATCTCTAAACCCTTTGTGATTGCAGTTTGCTTCAGGATAAGACTGGATCTTTGTCAAAATCAGTTAAATGACAGACAAGTCAGAAAGGAAAAGGAAAAAGAAAATATTTGATAAGTGATTCTGACCTCAGTCTGTAAGTGGAGTTAAGTTCATTTTGTCAGGTAAACCCCTAGCACCACTTTCCAGTGCAGGAGTTCAGTGATGTATTGCATGGTGTGATCAAATACTTCTTCCCTGATTCCCAAGCCAGGCTTTCTCCTGCATCTGGTGACTGATAGTGGTAGTACTGCAAATGCATCAGTTGTGAGCAGACCTCTCCTCTTCTCTAGCCTTCCTGTCATTGCCTTCTCTGCTGTATCTCCATTAGTACTGACAATGATGAAGGAAACTGGAATTTGTTCCAAAATTTTGAGTCGCTTCTTATTCCAGTCCCGCTGCCTTCAACCATTTCTGTCCTTTGACAAGGGCTGAGTGTGCTCTGTTCCAGCTCCTTCTGAAATGAGATGATGGATGCATCTACATAGCATTTTACTGCAGACCAGGACTTTGCTTGCAAAGTGAATCACTTGATCATTCCCACTTACTGTGCTTTGTTTCACATCTCAGAGCAGTCTCAGAGTACATGAACACAACTCCTTTCAAACTAAGCTGAAAAATGCACCCCAGCAGCACATTGCTCTAACTGCTAATGAGCATTTAGTCTAGTGGTCCAGATTTCCCTACTTCTCCTAACAGGGTAAAAAAAAAAAAAAAAATCAAACTCAAAACAACAAATGTGTATGGCATGGGTATCAGATCCTCAGCAATGAGTTTTGCTCTAAAGACCAGCCCCTGTAGCTGCTAGCTCAGACTAAGTTGATGAATCCATTACAATCCAACTTCCCCCAAAGACTTCTTTCATGTGTAGGCTTGGCAGCTGTATTCTTCCACACTTATTTGCATTGGAGCAAGGACAGTTCTTTTGCTCCTTCACACATAACGCTCGCCTTTGCAGTTTAGACTTATCCATTGTTGAAGTGGCCTTTACAATATTGGCAATGCTGAGGAGGTAAAGGGCACATGCTGGGCTTACCTCATTGGACAAAATTTGATCAGTAACATAGATCTTAACTATCCAATGGGCCCAGAGGCTGGAATATTCACCAAAGTTGTAGAAAATGTGATGAATTTTAGTCCCTGAACTACAATGTTCAAAGTCTCATATCTTACAGGGATAGTTTTACTGGGACAGAAAGACTGTACATTGAAAAAAGAGCAATGAGAGAGAATGAACAATGATGAAGGCAACTAAAAGCAGGAGAGAATTGGGTTCTGTTCCTTATACCACTGAACATTGATTTATTTCACCCAGTAATTAATTCATGAATCGCTGGATTATTTATGAAATAACAGTACTTCCCAGGCAACAGCCAAACCACTAGGCCACAGAGTTATGTTAACTCCTTCTCTCTCCCCTACTTAACTATTTGCTGAAAAGTGGAGTGTTTCAAAAAACAAAAGTTTACCCTGAGATCCTGGAGTTTGGGCTTATCTCAGGAGATATATCCTTGCGATTTTCTTGGATGGACAATCTCCAGGTTGTGACTGGATGCTTTGTTTTGCTTTAGCAAATAAAGTACCCTGACTCTGTCCAGCCATGCCTTGAAATAAACTGCCTGCCTTTTGAAAGGAGATGGTTGGGACCCTAATTCCAGAAGCAGAGTCAGGATGTTGAATTCTGGGGCAGAACAAGGAATCTATTTCTGTGCCCATTTTTTCCTTATTGGCCACATAAAATAGCTTCCCAAAAGTCTGGGCTTCCACTACTTCCTTTAATACTGTGCCTGGTGCAGGTCTTTGCTGGCTCTCATCTCCAGTCCATTGCCACAGAAGCTTATTTATGAGCCTTTCCTGCAGACAAAACCCACAGTGCTACTTTCACTGCAAGTGCCATGTCACAGAGAAGTCAAGATGATTTTTACCTTTCATGAAATTCATTGATTGTTTATAGTTTTTAACATCTTTCCATTACTGCTAAGCCTAATTGAACTCAGAGTCCCAAGGAACAAATGCTCCATAACCCACTAAATACTTCCTTGTTCCATCAGCTCCAGCCTAGATTATCTTTATGCTGTTCCCAAGTAAATGGTTGCTCTGTAAGATCAAGAAGACAAATACTTAAATGAAGTGTGATAAAATATGACAGACTCTACAGCACCGTTGATTCATCCCCACCTCAGATGTGTTTCCAAAGTACCAGGATAGCACATTAATCAGAAATAGTGCTCTCTAACTTTTTTTATTTCTGTTATAAAACTGACAATCTATTTAAGAAAAGTTATTAGTGTTTAAATGTGCTTTTAAACCACGTTAAACTCTACACAGGAAATATTTTCTTTGGTGTTAATACTTTCTTTCAGAATTTAGGGGGACATAATTAAATTAGTACCCTTTCATAAATTTGCTCCCTCTGAAGTCTTTGAAAGAACTTGTCTTCAACACCGCCCATCTATAGCATTAAAAAAACCATCAGGACCAGGGCCTTAAAATTAGTTACATAGTTACTTATTATTTGACTTTTCATTTCTGAGCCCTTGAGTCATGCATGCTGCATGCCACAATTCTCAAGCTTTCATCATAAGCCTAATAAGGTTTTTAAATAAATGCTAAGATTTTTACTTACTTTGTAATTATAGTAATTATGGCACTATTAAAAATCCAAATATTAACATGAAATCACAAGATTTGGCAACACTAAGTTTCGCTTACTCTTACATTTTTCTGCATTGCCTATAGAGCTTAATATTGTTTTTAAAACTGAACCTGCTCCTTCTTTTATTTGTATCTCTATTATTAACTGTAACAGCAACAAGGTCAGGACAATGGATTGCACTTGTCTTTCTTTTCAATAATTTGTTGAGGAGAGAGGAAAAACAGTCCATGTTTTCTCACCTGTACATAACAGCAGGGCATTACTCAATGTCCATCCTTTTCACAGCAGTTTCTACAAGGGAAGAGAATGTGTGGAAGGAAAAAACAGGTGTTAAGAGAAAAAGTGCAAAAGAAAGACAAAGCTTTTCTCCCTTGGCTACTGAGTGTTGTGCTTTGTCATGGACCAGTGGCCATCGATTGCAATGTAACCAGAATCAGAAGCTGGCCAAGGGCATGTCTGTACTTTCATAGAGCGTGGTGAAGAGCTCCGGTGGTGAGGAGCTGCCTCTGCAACCAAAGCCAATATCCCTAAGTCAACATTCTTCTGTTTCCATGCCAGTAAGTCCTGCTGAAAGGACTAATTAGCATGGAAGAAGATTAAAAATAATAACGACTGTGCTGTCTTCACCCAACCGACGTTTTATACAAAGTTGAGAGCATCCAGAAGCTCACAGGTGACAACCCTCGACAACTGGTACCCTACATCTCTGGTACCAGTGCCTTTTCCCTTCATTGCTGTCCCATATGACAAGCCTGGCTACACACATTTTGAACCCAGCAGAGCTTCTGCTTTGGCAAAGCATGTCCATCTCGGTCAGTGTAGCTGGCACCCTCACAGGCACGGCTAAGGGGACCCTCAGGCCAGGTACCTGTACATGCACACCGCATCCCTGGCCGTGGCAGAGACAGCTTCAGGCCCTTGCAAGTCAAGGCAGGGGTCCCAGGCCAGCTCCTTCTCCACCCCAGCGGCTCATCCCGGGCATCCCTCCCAGGATGTGCCACAGGGCAGGTGGGCACAGTCCCCCAAAACAGAGCGGCAGGCCGAGGGGCAGGGGCGGACAGAGGCACGGCGTCGGGCAGCCCCTTCGCAGCCGGCTCCAGGGGGGACCCTGCGGGCTGCCCTAGCCCCGCAGTCCCGCTCCTACCCCGGGGAGATGGAGCTGGCTGCGGGGAGACCCGGCGGGGGCTGCCGGTGACCATCGCTGACTCCGGGCGGGTTCCGCGGGGCCGGTGCGGTGCAGAGGTCGGGCGTGCCCCGAGGCGG
>VZRH01002146.1:94071-108921 GCA_013397555.1 Urocynchramus pylzowi
CCCACAGTGTGAACGATCCCGGCAACATGTCCTTCGTGAAAGAAACTGTGGATAAATTGTTGAAGGGCTACGACATCCGCCTGCGGCCGGATTTCGGAGGTGAGTCGCCCTGCCCGGGCTTGCCGCCCGGCCATCTCCCCCTCCCCCGCTGCTGTCCCCGGTGCCGCCGCCGCTCCCGCTCGGCGGGTCCGGCCACCCCGCCGCGCTGCCGCGGCACCTCTCGCCGCCGGCTAAAGGTCTGGTCTGCTTGCTGCTTGCAGGTCCGCCCGTCTGCGTGGGGATGAACATCGACATCGCCAGCATCGACATGGTTTCCGAAGTCAACATGGTGAGTAGCGGGCGAGCCCGGCCGGCGCCGGGGCTGCCGCCCGGGTCACGGCTGCCCATTCGTTCCCCGTCCCTCGTTCCTCACGAAAGTCGCTGCTGTCTCGGCGGGGCTGCGCGGCGCTCCGAGCGCTGCTCTCTTCGCTTGAAAACTTTATTTCCCTGGAGACGCGCTTTCCTCCTTCCCCCCTTTTCCCCTCTCACTGCCGGCGGCCGTCTCCGCGAGTGTGCCGGGCCTCCGGTTTGCACCGACCCGCCTTCCCCTCCCCCTGCACCCCGGGCGGCCGGAGCTCGCTGGGGCTCCTGCCGCGGCCTCGCAGCCGGCGGGACGCGGGGCGGGCAGGCGGCGGGGTGCAGGGTGATGGAGGGCCGCGGCTGTCGGCATCTCCCTGCTGCTTGCGCGGCTCAGGGCAAAAAAACCGAGCAACCCAGCTCGCCTGTGGGTAAACTCTGACTTGTGCGAGTGCTTTAAGGCGTGTTGAGCACCCAGAACCAGCGCGGTTGTGAATGGGCTTGGGAGGAATAGTAGTCTAGTCTCGTCTCGGAAAGTGATGTCGTGCGGGACTGTCGTGTTCACCGATGGACAGGGGGGTGTTTTGTGCTCTTCTGTGTTTTGGTCCTCTCGTCTGTATACCTTGATGATTCAAGGTTAGAAGCTACAATTTCTGTTTCTTGTCCTAATGCTAAATCTGAGGCGGATTTTTCATGTTCCTCAGCAAGTTACTCTTTCTCTGTGTGCCTCAATTTTTTTTTTTCCTTGTATTCTTCCTTTTGCAAACCTCGTGTAGAAAGACCAGTCACTCTGCAATGCAATGTAGTTACATTTATGGCATTAAAAACAATATGTATACGTTTAGAAGCTGAGCTCTCTAGTAGTACATATGATGCTAACACTGCACTACCTCTCCTTCAATGCACTGTTGTAGAGTTGCATGCTGGCGTATCTTGGCTTGATACATGATCCCTGTATTTTCATTAATCCTGCCACTACTTTCACCCCCTCTACTTGAAATTCTGAGAGAGAAACTTCTGCTCCACTTCTCATCTTCTAAAAAATCTTTTTGACAGAGATACAGTTACCTGTTTGCAGTTAGAAGTGTCACCAATGCCAGCCTTTCTACTCATTCAGGAGGGAAAAAATGAGATAGTTCTTACAAGAGTTTGTCTTAGGTTTCATGCAGATTCAGAAAACTGCAGACACCTCATGTATTTGACAGGCTTTTCTGTACCTGTAGAATTTCTTCTCAAGTGAAAAAAATTGGAGCTGAATGAAAGCTTCTCTCTGAAGTGTAATTGAAAAATCTGACTTCACTATCCCCACTGCCACCTTCCCCACCTCTGGATATGTTCCAGTCTTAGGGAAGCATTACATGACTCATTAAATTAATATATAACACTGTGTATGTGAAGTGCCAGGGAGGCAATAAATATCAGAGAAAGGCATACTGAGATTGGAACGAAAATGAGGGGATGTATGCTGCTTTTTGTGCCTTTTCTTTCTTTTTTCCTAGCTGTAGGAAAGCTTGTTAGGTTTAAATAACAACTTGTCCAACCCACTGTCGAAAGGGTATAAGGAAAAGTAAGTAATTACACTGCTTCTTATGCTAGGCTGGTTAATCAGATCCTCAGTGATATGGGAGCTCCTCAAGAAGATGCTCAGTTTGTCCCCAAACTGTTTGTCAGTGTACCAGGTGTTTAAGTTTCTAGTTGCCCCAGGAGTCCATGCTCACTCTTGCCCATTAGTTGCCAGAGCAGTTGCAGAGAGGTGGCAGCTTTTTTTCTGTGCCCTCTCATGGAGCAATGCAAAATCTGAAAAACATCAATAAAGATCTCGCAACAGAAAGAAATAATGTGTTTCTGAAGCAAATTGCTAGAGTACTTTTACTATAAAAACTGCAGTAGTTTACTTCAGGAAAAATGGGCAGGAAGGGCTTCTGATTGATGAACACCTTACTGTAACCAGAATTTCAGCTAAGCTTGTCTCACCTGCCTGGAAAAGAAGCCATCTTTGACTAGGCACAGCTATGTTCATGTACTACCTGAGCTGGTTACTTCTACCTGTTTTAAGTAACTTTTTACTGGTCTGCAAGAATTCTTGAGTATAGAGTATATATCAATGAACAGTGAATGAGGATGAAGAGAAGGAGCTTTTCAAGATTACTCAAGTATTTATTCTAAGTAGTAATTTGGACAGGAAAAAAAAAGATCCAGTTAGTTTGAAGAACTGAGGCATAGCTGTTGAACTTCATTCTGGTTGCCAACTAAACTTTTAAACTTTGGCATATTCTTTCATTTAATTCCAGACAGATATTGTGAGTGTTGACCTTTAGCCTCATCAACTATTGAAATGTGTTACAAGAATTTCTCTGTGTGAACTATGGTAGTGTGGACACTAATTCCTTTGATTTAAATCTAGACATTGGTGTAACCTTTTATAAATTGGCTTGTTAAAATTCGTATCTGTATTAAAAATAAAATAAGCAGAGATTTACCATTCTTCAATTTTATGAACATAAATAAAATGTTATTACAGCAATTTTTATTATGCTACTTTCTAGGCAGCCTGTAATATTGCTTTCAGTGACATGATGACAATTCTTTGTAACAGGAATTACAGCTTGCATCATGCTCTTTTCTATTCATAATCAAACTGTAGGTTTATATATTACATATTCCTCTATGAATCTTTATTTACTAGCTATTTATTAAGCTTTCCAGCATTTTAAAAATTTATTTGTGCAGTTTTAGTATTTCTGTTGAAAATCACTAAGAGTCCTTTGCCTATACATCCAGGGTACCTGTAGATATTTTTTAGAATAGGCTTACTGATAGCCATGTACATCTTCCTTGGATTACATGAAACAAACACTTTTATTTATTTTTGATGCTGAAATGCTAAGCTGGATCAGGAGGACAGATGCAAGTATCAGAATTGCAGACCATCAACTTGTTTTACTGAAAAGTTGTAAATAAGTAGTTTGTATTTGATTTCACAACATCTTGAAAATATTGAGTAGCATTGCTGAAGTTGTCAACATTTATGTTATAAAAACACATGATTAGATATTTATACCTCTAGTTACATATATATATGGTAGCAAGGGAGAATTAATGAAGTTGCATATAAGAAGTGCATTGCTCAGGAAGTGCTGCATTCTCTTAATTACCTGCACATATGTCTATATCTATATGTCAGTGTGCTTTACTCCCCTGCTTAACCTGTACATTCTTTCCCATAATTATTTGCCTATTTCACAAATGATATATGTAACTGGATACTTAAGCACCTACCTATTTTTGTGCCTACCGCCAATAATTGCATTTAAAACCACTATAAATTGGTCAGAAATATAAATCTCCAAACAAAATACTGATCAATAATAACAACAGATGTAATACTGAGAATATACTGTATCTTACAAATAAAGATGATTTAAAATGATTTAAATATGGAAGATTACTTTTGCCAGGTTTCAATAATTTAGCCATACATTTTATCATTTTTCATGATTCAGGTTGATTGTATTTTGGTTTTGCTGTGTTTTTAGGTGTTTTTCTCACATGACATGAATTTAAAAATAAATAGTTATTGTGCTTTTACTAGTATATCAGCCTATTTCCATTCACACAAGTGACCACAATTTGCATTTTTTTAACAGTCTGATTCTTCTTGAATGTTTGGTCTGTGAATCAAATGTGTTAGTTCTAGGCATTCAATTTCCAAGCATCCAAATACTTCTGTATCTTAGGAAGTTAAATAATCAATGCTTTCAATCTCCAAATAACCCCCTCTTTAAAGCCATTATTATAGCTGGAAGAGTAAAGTACTGTGCTTTCATTTTACTATAACTTTAGAATGTGTTTCATAGTTTATGGGAAATAATGCTATAAAGTGGATGGAGAAAACAAGGGGATTAGTGCAAAAATGAACCTTTCTCCTTAGAGATAATGTTTTGCAGAGAATAGGAAACGGGCTACTGCTCTCAGAAGTGCTGTCTGCATTGTCTTTGTTTATAGAGAGGACTTCAGAGTTGTCCATCTAGGGTTTTCTCAAAGGCTCTAATTTTGATAAAATTAAACCAGCAAAACCCAGGAGGCATCATTTGCTATATAGTCGTCCTGCTGTTATGAGAATACTATAGTCAGAAAATTTGTTTGACATAAAGTCAGACCTTAAAACAGATGAGTTGTTGTTTCTGAAAAAGATGTCATCTATTCTTTGCTGTCACTCTAAAAAAGATGTAATCTCTTCTATGCTAGCACTGTAATTTTTATTTTTATGCATGTGCCTTTATAAAACTGCAAGTATGCATATGGACATCATTGGGTGCCTGCTGATTTTTAAAGCAATTTTGACATCTTTCTGACAAGCTGTTTTAGTTGCTGCCCTAAGGTTGACTGAAGTTACTACTCATTGAGACTAGATAGTATCTATTTTCCTTGACAGGGATACACAAATAATTTTTTGGGCTGAATTAATTCATACTTCACCTGAAGTACTGAGGGTGCAAAACGTCATGCTTCTGTTAATGAAATCTGTCACATCTTACTTTATATGATAAAAAATCTGGTGGATTCCATTTATGTAAATTGACATTTAAAGCATTAGATGTGTAAGTGAGAGCTGGATTGCTAAACTCTACAAGTGCAGTTAATGGAGATCTAGAACAGAATGTGGATGCTTGGGCAAAGGTGTCTCCTGTCATTTTGGTTTTGCAGTCTCATACTTGTCCTCCTGTTTCCAGTCCAGGTTGGTGCAGGTCTCCTGCAAAACCTCTGCCATGTCTCTGTGCCCAGCTTTCAGGCACAGCACCAGCTCCTGAAATTCAAACAACTGAGTCTTGTTCTTGTCAATACAGGTGATACAATCAAGAGAGCTTAAAATAAAAAAGGCAACGTAATAGTGCTTCTTAGATATTTTAGGTGCCTCAAGGTATTTTGTTTGGACTCCAGCTGCGGCTCTGGAACTTGAGTGAACCTGCATAGATCCTTTGCAGTACCTGCCAACTCTGTGCAGGAATCCTGCATAATCCAGGCATCCAAAATGACACCAGGCACCTTTGCTTAGGTAACTGAATTGTTCCTTAGATGTACAGCCAAAGCCTATCCTCCAGGCTCCCTCTGGAATCAGAAGAAGGAGACAGTCACTAATTTGCAACAGATATCTTAGATGTTTGTGTGGTTGTTATTTTTAAAATGGAAGGATCAATATTTCTGGGAGGTGTCCTTGTTTCCTGAATGGCTATGGAGAGAGCCAAGGCAACTTTGTTAGTTTTTGAGTACATACAGTGAAATGTAACCTGTGTTACCTACTGGAAATTAGCTTGTATTTCCTGCCATAAACAGATATTTCCTAAATATTTTGCCGGCAGAATCTTGATATTAGCTCCTGCTGGAAATCATAACCAAGTTTTGACATACTTCACTTTGAATATGCAGATGGAGGAATTAAAGGAGTTGTTCTGGTACAATGGTTACATAATCATATTGCAAACACAAGTTTTCTAGCTAGAAGAAGATACATGTGTGCCGTGCCTATTACTAGTTCACAAATCACAGGAGTATAAAATAGAATATGTAACTTTATAATCTGATTTTACTTTTATATATTTTATAATTTAATGTATTTAGGGAGAAGAGTAGATCATACTATGGTAGAAAGACCACATAGATAATTTTGCATAAATGTGTGTATATATTTGATACATACATACATACATACATACATACATACATGTATTTGACAGATAATGGGGGGGCTGGGAAAGGAAGCAGAAAGAAGTAGTGCCCAAGCAGGGAAGGATCTCCTGAGGCCAGCACAGCCCTGCAAACTGCTGTCACTGTGCTGGTGATGAGCCAGCCTCCATCCATTACAAGAGGGGCACAGCAACAGGCACTGATCCTGGAGGACAGTCTGTCTTACAGGTCACTTGCTCTCTCGTTACCTGCTGGCCACAAGGTCATTCATCCTCTGCCTTGTCTCCATCTGTTTTTCTTCCTCAGTACAGTACCCATGAACTCCCCCAGCCCGCCCACTTTCTCTCTCTCTCCATCTCTGTCATGTTTCATAGTTCTTATTGACAGGGAGAGAGAAAGAAGTGCTTGTAGCAGACGGTGTGATAGGGAAATGACTCCTGTTTGTCCAGGGGAATTGATGACAGGCTTCTGCTTATCTGCAGTGGAAAGCAGCTACCCATAAGGGGAAGGAATATCTGCTCATGCAGAGTCAGGGAGGTAGTTAATGTTGCTGGGAGGTGCCAATAGGCTATTTAAAAACCAACTCCAGCTGCCAGCGTTGAATCATCCAGACTTGGATGATGAAATAGATATGATCTGTGATGACATCAATCTGGAATAATTGCAAGTATTCCATGGACAAAAAGGGATTCAAAATTATGTTTACAAACTAGAGGAATAGCCCAAATAAAGAAGGAGCAAGCATAAAGTGCTGCATTATATAAGTAATGATGAATCCATTACTTAAAATTATAAAGATTTGGCTAAGCAATAGGACACTAAAAAAAGGTCTTACAGGACCAGAATTTAAAGGAAGTGAAAAAGTCACAGGTGCAGTATAATTGAAAAAAGGCACATATTACCTTGGGGTACGTAAATAGAAGTGTCATTCACAAGACACAGGGTTTGCTTTGTCATTAGTTAAGCCTGAGAAAGAATGCTGTGTCCAGTGTTTCCTCATTGGCTTTCAGGGAGATGGAAAGAAAAAGGAGGTGTAAGGAATGGAAAAAAGTGTTTCTAATTAAAATAATTACAAAACAGGGCATATGCTGTGATATGTGATGAAGTAAATGGGTTTGTTTAACACTGAGAGGTAGGATGGGGAGAAGAAATAAAAGTTCCCAATAAGCAGGATGCTGGTGGTGAGAGAATGATGATCAGTTGCTCTTTAGAATCAATTGAATTAAGACCGGAAGAAATTAGGGAATTGATTTCAAATTGGTTTTCATCTAGCTACATTTTTTGTAGCATCTCCTTTTTTCAGGTTTTCAGTAGGGGATTCAATAAATACCTCTTGCAGTGGTGTTGCTCTTGCCTTTGGAGAGGCTGGGCTAGCTGAGGCTTTGAGGTGTTCTCCAGCACTCTGTTTCTGTGAATCTCTGCTCTGATTTAATTATTATTTCTGTCAGCGCTCACAAGTGTGTCTTGGTGTGGGTTCAGCTGCTCCTGCTGGTATCATGCTGATGCCTCAGAAGATGAGAAGCTTTCCATAGGACGTTTGCAATAAATGCCAGTGCCCTAAGTATATGCCTTGCCAGCTGAGATGTCATTAGTCACCAACATCGTGTATAAATCTGTATTGTGTTCTCAGTACCTTTGCATCAATCGTGCCAGGCGTCACATGTATGTTCTTTCAAATATACGTAGTAGTCATTGAAAAAAGTTATGAAGCTACAAGGTCAGGACTTCTGTGCTTGTAATCATGTATTTCTACTTCTGCTGAAAGACTTTTCTCATGCCCAGGTAATGAAGAAGGGCACTAATTTAAGTTAACAGGAATGGAAAATTGACAGAAACTTTATGAATTTTTACCTACTCTATACCTAGCAATTTTTTTCACTCCCTTGAAGACAGAAAGAAAAAGGGATAGAGGAAAGAGGGATATTTATATGAAGATCTTTATAAGTGCACTGAATTTTTATTCGGGTATTTTAATGTCTGTAGTGATACAGAAAACTTAAAAATTTGGTAAAGGCATGGCAGGCAATGTCATGCTGGGCAGAAGACAACAGACAAACATAGAAACTTCCATGACACATCTGCCACAATGGTCATCAGAGCCAAATGTCCTGACTCTGCTACTTGCTGGTGGTGGATGCTTGGGGAGGAAACCAATAAACAACGTGTTACTACTTCTCTAGGTTACTTTTACAATCTCCAGTGATTTGTAACTTGAGGAGAGTAGTACCTTTTGTTTAGGTGTCACCAGAGCACTGGGATGATTTAGTAATAATTCACTTTTCCCCACAGTTTTCCTTTTAATAAAGATATGATTATATAAAGAATTTAAACTTGGGTAGTATCAAGTGCAATCCATCAAAACTGAAGGATAATAAAAAACTTTCAGTGGAAGAAGTTGAATAATATTAAGCTTCCATTAGGGGTTTTAGCTTATCCAGGACAAAATTTCTTTTTTTCTCTCCTGAGACATGGAGTCATAAAAAATAGCTGGAAAAAGAATAATTTCAAAGCGATGGTTTATTTAATATTTGTAATTGAATGTCACAGTTCCTCATAACTACAGATATTGCAAGGAAAAAAATCCCCAAGTCTGGGCATGTCTAATTCATTATTCACTATTACAGATTTGAACCGATAACTTTGGCAAAATAATTTGTTCTCTCAGCAGTTAGGAGCTGGTTACAGGTCGCTGTGATAATGTAATCTGCAATATAAATGTAATATTGCACGCAGCAGAGAGGGAAGATAAAACAGCTGTGCTGGGAGGTCTGCAGTTACACTGGATAATTGGCAGTTCAATAGCAGTTAATGAGTTTTTTTCTTAATACTAATATGAATGTTGAATTTTCATTAGTTCGTGGATATGTCTCCATGGCACAATACAGCACTCTGCAGAGATGCCAGAGGTACCACTGGTGCAACTAGTAGAATTTTGGGATGCTGTGAAGTTATGTCAACATGGAGCTCTGTACAAAATGGTTGTACCTGTGGGAGTTAGGTCTCTGAATAAGACTTGTCTCACAAGCTTTAAATAGGTTATCTGGTGTATGACCAGCCAGAGCTGATCATCAGAGCACCCTTTAAGAGCAAGAACCACTTTCACAAGGGAGTATTTTTTGTTCTAAAAGAGATTTTTAAGACAAGGATGACTGGCCCTCCTGAAGTACCTATCTGGAGGTACTAATAGGGTAATGGGATGGAGAAGACAATGAGAGGAGTTGATGGACTTAGGATAGATGTTTTTTTCTCAGTTAATGGTGGAATGAATTCCACCTGTTGCTCCTTCTTAACCTGCCTTTTTGAAGATAATTAGGAGACAGCCCTGAACTGGTACACAGCTGAGCTTTGGTTGACTAAGTAGTATTAGCCAGCCTGTGAATTCTGTGCACAGTGTGAACTGCAGAGGGCTTTTCATATAGATTTTGTGTGAATTCTGAATCAAAATACATGTAGGACAGAGAAGACAGCCTTTGAAAGTAAGCTCAAATCCGTGTGATTAAAAATAGGTCATCCCTTGTTCTTTGAACTGAGGTACAAGATAGCCCCATTGTCTTACTCTGCCAGCCTGTTAACCCTAAAGTTCCTTGAAAGGAAGAGCTTCATTCCCCTAACTATGTCTTGTTCACATGAGGGATATTTTAAGGTTTCCCATTCTGGTTGTTACCCATCATGGCTTTAGCAGGTGAGCTCATTGCTTAGCTGCAATGTCAGAGGTTGAGCTGTAATCCAATGCACCTGAGCTCGGCTGGGCAGGGTCCTTCATGCTTTTGGACTTGGTTTAAGCACAATCAAAATGCTGAGGGCTTTGCCTTCCAGGAGCTGCACTTGGCTGTGCAGGGAATCAGAGCTCCTGTCACATTTTTCAGTGGGGAAATAATTCAAGAGGAGTAAGAAATTGAATCTTCCAGATTTAGAAGGCTAAAATGTAAAGTAATTTTCCTACTTTATCATGTGTTATTTTGTAAACAGATGACCATTTTTCTTGGTGTTTTCCGATAACCATTTTCCCTGGTGGTTTCTTATGCTACTGTGCCTTTTAGAATGCACTGAAAGTTTGAAGTTGAAAATACTAGATGATACAAAATTGCATTTAAATTCTCAATATTACTGGGTAATGCGGTAAGTCTTGTTGTTAAAGATACAAAGGATTTACTTAAGCCTTTTTTCGTAATATAACACATTGACATGTCTTTTTTTCTCTGCATCAGAAGTGATTTGCTTTAGCTTCTGACCTCCTAGGCTATTTAGATAGGAATCCTATGTTATTCATTTGTACTTTCTAATAATTTTCCAATCATTTATGATAGGTTTCTATTTGAATAACAAAAATATCTCCCAAACCAACTGGAACTTAACATAGGAAGAGGTCTTCAGGATTTGCAGAACAGTATATATATATGACCCTTAGTTTTGGTTTTGAGCCACAAACTATGGCACTGCTAAATTTAAGAGTTGTGGTGCTCCTGATAATCTGTAGAATGACAATACTTATGTGCTTGAGCACAGCACCTGTGCTCAGTCATGCACTTGTATGTCAGTCACTAGCGTGGATTTGTCTCAGCAGTTTCCCAGGTTTGATACTCTCTGGAGGTCAGCACATGCCAGCTCCACTGCTAGTAGGCATCTTGGATGCAGCTAGTTGTGCTGTGAAATAAGTTAATCTAGATAGAAACAAATTGTGCTGTGCAGCAGCACTTGTCCTTCAGACAAGAAAACTCCTTGGCTCACTTCATTTGTTAGGTTAGATCTGTCCAGAAAGTGCAATTCACTGCATCCATGGGAGGTTATGTGGCCATCATTTCTAGTGGGAGAGCTGTGACTCTCCAGAGGGCCATACAGCTGATCTGACTGGCAGATCTGTATTAGAAGACAGCTCATTGTAGAGCTCAGTGAGCTTGTAGATAATTCATTGTGCCTTGTTTCTTTCCACTCTCTGTACAGTGAATGTGGCTTAAGCCAAATGCTCATCTGTTACCCTTCTGGCAGTAAGTGAAGTGAATGCCACCTGCATTGGTGTCAGAGCTGTCAGCTCTATTTTTTTTCCCTCTTTGAGAAAACAGGTGGACAGATATTACTTGCATGTTGGGAAACTGCTGTTGCAGACTTGTTTATGAGGGGTGAACTCTGTCTCTTGGTCTTGCTTGGCTTCATGCCCCTTGACATCGACTCCACGCAGCTCAAATGCTGGATGTTGACCTGCCTGACTGAGCAGAAGGCTGTGGTAGGTGGGAGACAGCCACCGAAGAAGAGAAGAAGGAGCTTGAGGTGGAGCACAGGACAGCTACACTGGGCAGTTTACATGCCCTTGAATTCAGAGGAGGTGTTGTTCACTTCGTAGGGAAGGGTCTATAGGTGAAGGACTTCCAGCACATTTACTTTGTGAAAACAAACTAAAGAAAGTACCAGAGTCCCATAAGCAGCCTTTGTTAGGTACCTAGAATGTAGGTGCAAATTAATTGCACAGGTGAGATGGACTGGATTTCACTTTAACCTTGTGTGACAGAGAAAGCAGGTTGTCCTTGGGCAGTAAGGGCTTATGGAATGTGTCGAGAAGTAGTTAGCAGTAGCTGTGTGTGTTTGTGTGATGAACGAGAGGTGATTAAGAGAAATCAATTTTAAGGAGGAAATATCTCATTTCCTTTTAATCAAAAATGGTGTCTCCTGTGGCATTTCTTTTTTTTTTTTTTTTTTTTTTCCCCGAAAAATGACTTCAACATAAGATTNAAAAAAATGGGGTCCCCTGTGGCATTTTTTTTTTTTTTTTTTTTTTTTTCCCAGAAAAATGGTTGAGCTAGCTGGGGAATAACTTAGCTATTTTAAAAATGCTGATTATCTGCTTGCAATTCTTTTTATAAACCATGCCCCTTAAATGGACAGGAAAAAAAAAAAAAGAGGAATAAAAAGATGGGCAGTGAATTAGCAAATGCATTTAAGGTAGTTGATCAGCTTATCTTTCCAGTAGACCCACTTCAGTCACATGCTCATATATTATTAACCTGACTGCATCAAGGCTGATACTGTATGTCTTTCCCAGCATACCCATTTATGTGGCATTGGGTGCCTTTTGAATTGGATGCTGGTGCTGTAATTTGGAAAGGGAAGCCGGAAGTTTGCATAATGTAATCCTGTTATCCATTAGTATAATATTCTTTATTGGTTTCATAAATATCTGTGTAATACCATCATGAGTGATCTGGAAGATGGAATACCTTCCAAGCTGGTATTCTATGATTTCATGATCTTTACATTAAAAAGAAAAGCTTCTAACCTCCAAAGAAGATCCCTTTTGTGTAGGGATCCTTCCTCAAGGAGTCATCTAGCCCTAACGCTTGCGGTGCTGTGCTTTTCTTTCATTAGTCACATCTATAAGGACCTCATTTACAATCTTGCATTATATTCCTGCAAGTTACTTAGAGACACACATGCATAGACACATCATTTTGTAACCTGCTGGCACAAAGGTTTCTATATGAGCACGGTGGCCTAAATGAAAAAAGAATTATTCTACTGAGATGTAAGTATATCCATTAGTTTGACTGCTGGTGCTCACTGAGCAGCTGTCTTTAAGGCAAAAGTCACAGTCATTTACTGCTGCTTTTCCCTACAAGTCCCTGAATGATTTTTGTTAATAGCTTGAGCAAGTTACCAAATATCATGAAACTCCTGTATGAATCTTTTGCAATTTTTCTTTCTCATCTCTCTTGACTCTTGATTATTCACATCTTTTGTGCTGGAATGTAGGAGGCTGGGTTTTTCTCATCATTATTTTTATAGTCCTTTTCCTAGGATATGTAGTCTCAAAAAAAAAAAAAAAAATCCTGTTGTAGGATAAACCAGATCCATCCCTCTCCCTGAAAACACTGCTGAATGAAGCTAAATACAAACATAGCTTGCTACTTTCTGGCACACAATTAGCTAGCTCTCCTGAGCTTGATACTGCAAAACATGGTAATAAATGAGTTCTAAAATTCTTTGCACCTCTATATGCTGCTTGTTTTTAACATTTACAGAGCAATATTGAATGTCATCTGTACCCTAATATGTGTGGCATTGTTGAATCCTATGTCTCTTTATATATTCATGTTATTGTGGTGCCCTTCCTGATCATAAAACAAGAGGAAACCTGAAATAAAATGTTATGATGAATCTATACTTAATGACAGATCACTTTGGAGGGATTTGATTAAAACATGGCAATAATGCAGTAACAGTGCTGAAAATTCAGAAGATGGATTTAGTTAATTGCTTCTAGAGGACACAAAATGAAACACTACCTTTCAAAAATGAGTGATAAATCTTCAGATACATGGAAATAATGGGTATGAAGAATTGACTAGACTACATCAACTACAATGTTGATGAAGGCAATCAAAGGATGAAAGTGTCAGGGTTACTTTTCAATCTGTCATTGAATTGTGGTCATCTATCACTGCAACTAGATTTTGTCCTAGCTCTTACTGTGGCCCCTAGTATATTTCCATTGTGGCCCCTAGTATATTTCCATCTTCTTCTACCTCTTGTCCCTTGCCAAGCCTTCGTGTCTGTTATTCTCTGGTCATCTTTTGTTGTCAAAGGGTGATATTTTTTCAGTTTGTGCAGCATAACCAACCCCCTGCCAGTTAGGCTGTTTCATAGTCTTCAAGATGCCCTTGCCTACAGCCAGTGCCCTGGCCTCAGTGCTCAATGCTCAGCCTCAAGTCCTTTGCCATCTTGCCTTTTCTGCTGGTGTGGCAGAGCTGTCAAGATTTTTTTTTTTTTTTTAATGGCATGCTAATTTCTTGGAAAACAAAAAGTGTTTATTTTTAATGATACCGTTACACAATGTCTTACTTGTTTATTTATTTTGACTTTTGACTTGAATAGCAGACATTTGTGCTATATAAAGAAATATAAGAAGGGTTATATTTTTAAAAAGATTGCTGTACCAGACCTCTGCAAAAAAATCCTCCAGTATACTCCTACCTGTGCTTTTGCTGCATTGAGCCATGCCATAACTGTGACTGTTTCTGATGGCATTAGAGAATGCAAGGAGGGAAGGTGGGAGGGAATTGTTCAATGTTTAGATTACTATAAGATCACAGTGGAGTGAAAGTTCAATTTTATTTGGTTATCATCGCTCATCAGGGACAGGGTTTGTTGATTGTTTTTCACAAAACCCATGGGTAAACATGTAGGCACTCAGAAGCAGCTTTAGTCTCTATGTCATCAAAATCATGCATTCAATAATCCTCCAAGTTATTTTATTGATTGGCTGAAAAAACTCCAGAGGTGACTAGTTTAGCATATTATGTCATATCTGACTTCTGAGGAACACATTGTCTTCTCCTTTCCAGGGCAAATACCGTGTAAAATGTGGCTGTTACATGCAGTGGTGCAATTCCAGTGGTCAAAGAGAAGAGGTTTTGGCCCCTCTTGAGTTGTCTGTCACACAGAATGGCAGAAGCAAATCCATCCAGCTCTAATGCTGGCATCCTGACCATCAGTTATCCCATTGTGTCACCGTAGGATCGCGCTAAAGCTACAGACTCGCAGATCTTCACACCAAGAGTGGAATTTTTAAGTAGTTAGGTATCATCACCTGAATTTTTAGGTGCTTTGAAGGGCAAGAAATGGCCATGTTTTCAATTTTGTGCATAGTCCCTGAAAAACCAGTATTTCAGCATTGTGAGTATTGGAGTGTGTGCTAAAAACAGCAGCAGAATTGTATGTAATTACAAAACTGAATTCCAAAAAAATCTTCAGTTCTTTTTTTTTTTTTTTTCAGACATTACCTGTGTTGGTTGTCCCTTGATATGTACAAATTTTATGTCTCATCCTGCCCACTCCTTT
>VZRH01002146.1:108962-122704 GCA_013397555.1 Urocynchramus pylzowi
TTTTTGTTTTTAAAGCAAAAGCAGCAAAATATGTAACAGAACTGGGACTGTGTTTAGTTCAACATCTTCATACAGATGCAAACAGAATCACTTCTCAGGTTTACAAGAATATTGGCTGGAACTCTCAAAGGATGATGTGTCTCTAAAACCTGCCCTTTTGCATTAATTACTCTCCAGCTTATCTTTGTTGTTGTTAATAGAGGGTTCTCTTTAGTGGCCAATAACAATAATGCCAGTTGGGATTCCTGCTGGTACCTTTCTAGTGTTGTTTTTATGTGTGAAAAGGGGATTTTTTAAATCTAGAGGTCTAGGAAATAGCCAGATCCTTTTCTGGGGTCTAGGTGTTGGATGTTGTCTCAGTACAAGAGACTAAATAAGAAACTGAGGATTCTCTTTGGGCATACTGTTGAAAATATCTCTCTGGAGCTAATACTCTCTTTCTGTCTGGATGAGATACAGAAAGGAGCTTGTCAGGTTGAGCAGAAAAAAGAATTTTTGTGCAACGGGCTCTGTTTGACACTTAGAGGACTTGTCTTTCTTATTTCTGTAGTCCTTACTGTGCTGCAGTTCATGCTGAGAGCTGGCTCAGCCTGGCTATCTTGGGATCAGAGGAAAAAGAAGGTGTTTTGAGACAGCTTCTCCCATTTTTCCCTAGAGCAGCTCTATTCTATCTGATGGAGATCAAAATATTTTCTTAATTCTTTTCAAGCTAAACTCCCAGTGAAAAATATGGAAACTGAATAAAAAATTTTGTTATATCAACCAATAGGTCCAACACAATTTTTTCTCTTTGTTTTCCTTTCACAGGAATAAACAAACCAGAGTATTAGACGTGATAAAAGGCGAGGCAAATTTTTTTTTTTAAACTATTCAATAATCTTCAGAGCCTTGGTGTCATTTAGAGTTAGTATACATCCTAAAGAAAATTTTAAAGACTGTACAGTTCAACAGTTACTGCTGGACCATGAAGAAATATCCCCAAGAACTGAATTTTCCTGAGTTACTTTTATGTTTGTGTGTGTCTGTGTTTCTTCTGCTGCCCCACCATGACTCTCGACTTCCAGAAAAAAACGTAGAGTGGGGACATGTACAGATATTGCTGCCATTAGGTTACTTCACAACAGATTTTGGAAAACATTCCTGAGTACTCTAACTACAACAAGCCCTACCAGTAAATTCTTGGAGCACTCACATGTGGTTTTGGCCCCTGCCAGCTGTTAATCTCTTTCCAGGCTTTCCAGGCACTGCTTAGGAATTTGCCAGAGTTGCTTCTGACACCCGGCTAACATATGGACACCCCATTTTGGAGGGTGAGATAGTCTAATAGTGAGGACTTGAGATACTCATGCCAGAATATATGTTTAATATTCTAGTCATGTTTAATCCACTAGTAGAGAGCTATAGAGTCTCTTTGAGAAATTTATCTACTGATCTGCAGGCCTAATAAATTCAGCTTTTTTTTTTTGGTATCAGAAGTACTGTCTGTACTGCATTTAACCTTATTAAGCATCCTCACTAAGCCATACGTGTTGAACTTTTAAATGGAGGTGAATTCTCAGCAGGAATTCAGAGTTGGTAAAAATTCCCCACAGTTTTCTGTGACAAAAGGCTCCAGTGATGTTTGCAGTTAAGCTTTTCCCAAATAATTTTTTTCTGGACAAAGTGCATGGCTCCAGACTACATCCTCAGACCTCCAGCTGATGTTGCAGTGGCAAGTTGTCTCTGTTGGGTTCCATGGCCAGTTGTGTGATGCCATCACCTTGTTCTTTTCATCCTTGGCACCATTAGAGCGCTTTTGTGATGCAAGTTTAGCTTCCATTTTCCTTTATAACACTCCAAAGAAATAGTTCATATTCAGTATGTATAAGAGATGAGGGAAAAAATGTCAGTAAAGTTAACATGGATAAAAATTTGTTTGGTGTATACTGATCAAATTAGGTGATTTTTTTTTTTTTAATGCCATGTAGAATTACTGTGGAGACTTTATGTTAACAAAAGGGGGAAATTGTCTAATTTAGAATCAAATCAGTGGAAAAGGAAGCCAAGAGACATTGCCATTCCTGGCAGCAATCTGTAAGATTTCCATTAAAAAATTCCTTCTTGGCACTGTGCTACCTGTGTGCTCTGCAGGAGGACCTCACAGGGTCCAGGGAGTCTGTTTCTGCCCAAACGTGTCTTGGCTCTAGTGAAGAGTCTAACAACTGAGATATGGGTGAGGAATAGGTAGTTTAAAAATCCAGGGTACAACACAGTCTGTAAGGGGATGGATTACCAGAATGTCATGTTTACTATGTGTTTGAAATAACTGGAAATCACTTTTCATTAATAGGTCTCAAAGTTCCATCTAAAGGGGTTTAAAAGTCTTGTGCTGGGGGACAAGAGACGGGAGGAAGCATGTCCTAGATCCTTCAGCTGACCAGTGAAATCTGTCTTCCTGAGATCTGGTCCAATTTTTGGTGACAAAAGCTGGTACTGTTCAGCCCAGTAGGTGAAGATCTGTGGAATACAGCTGGGTGGCCAATGTCCATATTAAATGCTGAGAGTTTGCTTTGTAAGAAGTAGTTCTGGTTTGGTTCAGTGGGGATAATTCATAGTTGGTGCTCTAGGTATGCTTATGGAAAGCACCTCTGGCTTGGGCCCATCCAAGTTGTACAGAAGAGTTGTAGATCCCCCATCCCTGAAAGCATTGAAGGTCACATTGGATGGGGCTTTGAGCAATCTGGGATAGTGAAAGGTATCCCTGCCCATGGCAGTGGGGTTGGAACTAGGTGGCCCACCCAGAACACCCTGTTATTCTATGATTCTGTGACGTGCTCCAGAACAGGTTTGCAGCATGCACCAAGGTGTAGAAAGTGAGACCATGTGGCAGATGCACTTCAAAAGCATATTCCCAATTAGAACCACAGTGCTAATACAGATAACTCAAAGCCATACTGACTCCTGTATTTAGAATTAATTGTCATTTCATTTTGGGACACTGAAGCACATCTCCATCTGATGTGTTACTTATTCATGACTTAATTAGCAACTAGTTTGAAGTGATACCTTCCTCTTTACTCTAATTTTTCCACTGTTTGTGAGTGGCAGTGGTAAACAGGTGTAAGAATTGCTGTGTAGTTCATACCAAATGTGTCTTAGCCCAGTATCATATCTCTCACTGGGGCTAGTGTGAGATGCTTAATAAATAACAAAAAACAAAATACAAACAAACAAACAAAAAAAAGCTGTGTTTCCCTGGAAAAATCTCCTAGCCTCCATGACTTTCCTTCAGGAATATATGTGGTTGCAATTGTTTTCTTAATGCTTAATCTAAAGGATATTAAAATAAATTATTCTGCTTATTTAGCCTATGTACACCTACATAAAGGGAATATCTATATATAAATTTTTGCCATGGTTTTTTCTTTTGTACATCATACTTTTCTACAACATCTTGTTGTAATGCTCATCATCATCATTGTTAGCTGTGCTCATTAAATCCCCAGAGCTGCCCAGTGTTAACTACTGACAGTGCCATGAAATCTGCCTCTGTGCACACGTGTAGATTTTGGAAGTTGCTTACTTTCACCAGCTCTTTCCTCTGAATGTCAGAAAACTTCCAGGTGCCAAGCAGCATAAAGCAATGTGTGTGTGTGTCTGTCTGTGGCTGTAACAGGGAAAAGCTGTGAACTCTCCCTTAATTTTCTGGACTTTCTAGTCCAGAATTTTGCAAGCAGCAGATCTTTTGCATTAAATTGCACTAGTCCTCAAAAATCTTTCTGAAGCAATGTTTGAATTATGCTACTGGGAATTCAGGAAGAGAAAATCCAAATGTCTTTGAATATTCAGTCATGGATTAGTAGACACTACTTTTCCTCAAGCTCCTTTTGCTTACAATACCAAGTTCCACAGTATAAGGTAGTGTGTAATCCCTGAGGTGAGAGGTTTTGATGACTTCAATGAACTTTAAAAAAAGAAACTGTAATCCATTTTGAAAGAATTTAAAATCTGTATTTTTTTAATGCAGAATTGGAATTGAGAGCAGATGAGGCATTCTTTCTGGAACTCATGACTCCTCCTTTCTAAAAAGATAAAGCTTCAGAACTAAGTCATTGTGAAATCTGGGACAGAAAATCCAATAGAGCTCAGGTTTAAGTGTTGCATCTCAGGGAGTGGAAAATAATTTGTATTTGCTTCATAAAAAAGTGGAAAACAGGATTATTTTCCTGTAGTGAGGGCATACTTGAGGTATGGCACCGGAAGACAAGCACCCTTAATCAGGAGTTGGTGATGAGTCTCCCAGTGTCTCAGATTAGACATAATTTGTGGTTCCTACTACACACACAGACCTTTCACTGACACAGTCTTAATTTTTCAATATGTACTTTCTCAGGTTCTTCACCTCAGCATCTTCTTTGCTGTTATCTACCCTGGAACCAGTGTAGAATTTTCCAGATAAGTCAATTGCTGTAGTCTCAGGTGTGCTGAACAGCAGGAGGCGAGCAGAAAGTGGGCAGACAAAGGGAGAAGCTAATCCTTGCTGCAGAGTGCTCAAAAATCCCTCCAGTGGTTTATTTCAAGTGGTTTTTTTTCAGTTCAAAGACTTATTTTGCCAAATGACCAGATGGTGCAAGAGAATTCACAAGTGCCTATACATTCTTCACCCCTCCTCAACGACAGCTATGAGTTTTTAGACTCCAGAGTGGATTCCTGCTGTAATCAGATAGGAGACAGATCAAGGTGCCTTTTGAGGAATTAAAACTCTTAGTTTGGCAAGGTATGAAGAAAAGGCCCTTTAGAAGCCTTCTGAAAGAATTCTGGAGTTTAGGGCAGGAGCACACCAAGTAGTAGACTTAACAGTATTATCATAATGCTGATCTTTTTCCTATTTATTTCTTATTTAATATGAAACTGAATACTGAATAATACAATACTGAAACATTTACAGAGATGTTGCAACAAAACATTGGTTTTCTTCAATTACTTTTTTTTCTAAATTAAATTTTCTTAAAATCAATATATTTTGGCAGACAAATTTTGATGCTACTTTTTATCATCATGGAATCACCTTCAGTGCTATTGGAATCTACTCATTATGGTAGGCTCAGCACTCCTTGCAAAGCAAAAAAGTGTGTGTATAACAAAGCCACCATCTCTGTGCCTGCTGAATCTCTTTGGCACAAGTGGGAAAATAAAGATTTTAAATGGCTTTTATTCACTTAGTACTATGTAGAAGCAATGGCACAGCTAACTCCAGGAATGCAGAAGTGTATTAAAGCCTGAGCTTTAAAGTTCTTTTGTCACTGTTACTTTAGACAGCACAGGTAAAACCAGTATTTCAGCATATGATGACCACTCCTGTGTTTTGTAATTTATTCCGTGTCATGTTCTAGGAAGTCTCTGTTTGAAATCAGTTCACTACATAGATATGATTGGCCATTTATTTGATTATTTATTTTTAGCTTTTTTTTTTTTTTTCAAAAAAGCATGCCTAAAAAAAACTAGTCCTTCCCAGTGAGATCCAGATGCATCAGATAGTTTCAGAGAAGTAAGCATCACATACCTATTAAATTTTTCTCTGAGGGTTTATAGTTGCAATCAATTCTGACTGACTAGTCTCAAAAGATAGCATGTGAATACAGCCTATTAGGCAGATCTTTATGAGCCATTGTAAAGTTACATCCACTCAAAAAAGGTCTGCTGCTCTTAGGGTGTTGTTTCCTCTATGAAGTTAGCTGGATGGCTGCATGAAGTGTATGGCTGTCACTGTGGACAGGGCAGATGTGAAGGGTTGTTAAGCTATTTTATCTGATGAAGCCTAGGATGAAAGATGAAGCACTAGGGCTGGGTGTGCCAGCCAGCAGTGTGTGCACAGATATAACAGCATATCCTTAAACACTCTGTAAGCAGGTTGAACTGAAGCACAGCCTGACTAAGAGAGTTGTTCTATACCAGGATTGTAGAAGTCATTAACTGATGCATACATTGATTAGATTTTTAATTCCTAGGTAAGACCACAGGTATCACAAAAACACAGAAAGCCCTCAGCTCTCAGCACAGACTTAGTGCTGGGGCCATGCTGGGATAATTACGTGCTCCTTAAGATCCTGCTGTTCTGCTTACAGTCCAAGCTCAGGAAAGTAGGTCCAGGTATGTGCAGCAATGTGGCATTTTAAAAGCCATGTCATTGAATTAGAGTGATTGCTACTGGAGGAGCAAGACTACTTTACAAATTGCTTTAAAATAGAGACTGAATCTCCTTGAATCTTATGCTTGATGCATAATTTGCCCATTTATTTTCACAATAGATTTATTTAATATGTTTTTTACACTTTAGCCACCACAGAAAGTACATATTTTATATGCTCAATAACTTGTGTAGCTACATATATATTATTGAATTATAGTGAAGAGGAAAGGAAATACTGCAGATGAAACTGAAAAGGCTTTCTTGAAGTCACAGTATTTTCAGTGGTGTCTTCCAGTGAGGCTGCTAGTAGCAAGCAACAAGCTGCCTTCTTGCCAGACATTCTGAATTGCTGCAGAAAGTTTTTTTCTTGTTCTTGGTGCTGACACATGACATGCATCTCAGATGGTGGCCTGTGAGCACTGTCATGCACCCGACACAGATGACAAACTTGTTTCTTTGACGAGATCGTCCCATGACTCAAGACATGTGCCAGTACCTGCAATACCTCATTTCTGAAGTTAGTGCAGAAAACTGTCATGTTTTGTATCAATTGGGAATTTTATTTAAAGATGCTTTATATAATCTCTTGTATGAAAATAGGATGGTATTCAACTATACTGCATTTCACTAGTTTAGTTTAGATTTGGTCCACTAAAGTTATGGATGTAATTGATGATCCTCTATAAGATGCCCAGGTTTTGCTCAGGTTATTTTTGGGGGGAAAATGTTGCATTTTCTTCCTTTGCATGCAGAATAATTTAGTGTGAAGGTGGTATTGTTTAAACTTTATTAGTTAAATCTATGCAATTGAATAAATTAGAATTATTATTTTAATTATTAAAACAATCTATTTAAATGCATTGGAATGATGATTGCAAAACCCATCTTAGGACCAATATTTCAGAAATATGCTGATTTTGGAAACATTTCACAGAGGAATACAACAAAACAGGCAGGCAAAAATCCCAGCTTCAAGAATATCTCTGTACTAGGTCCTGAGAACATATTAACATAAAAAATTACTTCTTATAATTTTGGGTATATATTACTGATGTAATAGACTCTTAGTACTATGTGCTTGTAAGGGTACTAATAAAAGTAAAAATATTCACTTAATAGTCCATAGACAAGTATGTCGTTATTTATAACTTGTGGATTGCTTAATAGAACATTACTCATCTGGATTGTCATTTTATTTTCCTTTAAGATATCTCATAATATTAGAAATTAACACAGGCAAACTTTGGACATTTTACATAAATATGTCCTGGCCTGTTGTCATTTAATTTTTCAAAATAAAATTATTTTTTTTGTACAGATCATGTTTCTGCTTGAACAATTCATATGCATTTTTGTAGTGTCTGAACTGCTTCTCCTTGTAAGGTAGGCATTTGCCCCCAAGGTAGAGTCCTGTGTTGCACTCAGTCTTCTGCAAGTCTTCCAGTTAATGTTTTAGAAAGGTAAAATCATGGATAATTCTATATTCTCAAAGAGAAGGAAGTAGGATGAACCAACACTAAATGTTGTATTGTTTCACTAAACTCTGTTTTTTGTTCCTGTGCATTAAAAAATCAGTACTTTAAAGAGTGTCCTTCTTTCAAATCCATAATGCTAACAAAAATAACTCCCGTTTCCATTACCACCTTGAGCAGTTTTTTTCCTAGTACTTGGATAAAATGAGAGGATTAAAAACTGCAATTGCATTATTGCACATTTAAAGTTTTGCATATTTAAAAATTGCATATTTAAAGTTTTCAAAACCTGGTGTTGACCTATACTTGTTAACATGTTACTGTTAAAACTCTAAAATACACTTTTTCATTGGTTTTCCTGCAGGGACTGATAAAAGCATAGCAATTCTAACATTCTCCCTACTGGCAGTTATTTTAAATGGTCTTTTATACTTGGAGAGTTCATCATAAATTTCTAATGCTAGTGCCAATGAAGTTTGTTACAAGTTCTTATCCTGCAGTGACTCATAGTGTATTTTGTAGTGCAGCAGAGTGGCCACTGGAGGAAAAACCCTCTGAATAAGCTGTAAGTGACTTCCAAACTCCCAGAGCATCCCAGAGAGTCTCTGGAGGCTCTGGGTAGGTTTTCTGCTATGTTAATTAAAACCAATTTCTTTAATGTAGAGAACCTGCCTTGATTATAGTCATAAATTTCTAATCCATTTTTTGTCATCTCTTAGAAGCGTGGATGATTTCTGACAAGAATTATTCATTTTGGCTTAAATGTTTTTATCATGTTCTTGAGTGGAAATATGAGCAAATGCTTTCACCTTTTGGGAGTAGAAGTGGTTTTAAAAGATAAGCATGTCTTTCCATTTTTATTATGTTCTATATCACAAAGAAACAAAGAAATGAAGAGTCAGGGATAAAAAATAAATTATTCTTCCCACAGTCCTAAATTTATTGTTCCACCAGAAATCAGATAGAACTTGAAGTACTCACTGTCCCCTCAGAGCCACTAGATTTAGACAAATTGAGAATATTTAACTGCCATGCATTTGAGTAGTCTCAGAAGGAGCAGATTGCTCCAGTGGTGAGAGTCACAGGGGTGAGTGAGGCAGTGAGGGGCTGCTCCCTCCTGGGAGCTTTCCCTGAAAAATCACCATTTCCAGACCCGTGCTGCTCACCCCAGGCGACGGAATGTTGTAGCACCTCTGGTGTTCTCATTCTTTTCCCCTCTTGCTGACAGCACAAACCTCTGTACCTGCTCCAAAGAGAGATTGCCAGCTGCAAAGGGAAGGAAGAAATGAACAGGGTGCACGCTCTGGGTCAGCCTTGTTCGTGTTCTGTGCTCTGCTGCAAGGTGCTCGGGCTGCGAAGGAGCGCAGCCCCGAGGCCCACAGTTTGGCATCTGGCTGCAGGATCTCCTTTCAGCTCATCCATTCAAAACCCCTTGGAAGTGACAGCGTTCTGGGCATTCCAGTCAGCCTTTCTGCAGTCCTTTTGGCTCGGTTCATAGTGGCAGAGTAATGCAGAAAGGATGGAGAACAAGTGGGAAGCCTTGCCACAGTTGTTCAAACTGGAAATGATGTTTTAAGTTCTGGCTTCAGAATTACTGAGAGGCACGCTCTGGTCAGAGTGTGAGTTACAAGCAGTCCTGATGTGAAAGGTTTTGCTAAATAAAAGTGGATAAAGGTGCTTTCCTGACTTGGGTGTTGTAACTGGAGAAAAAATGCTTTTTAAATGTTTTTTTTTTTTTTTTGTGGAAAATCTTAGAAAATACAGTTTCAAGGTTTATGGTCTGTTTAAAAACACAATTTGATAAATGACCTGATACTTCAAGAGTAAAATATTTTATGAGTAAAGCCTTATTTTTCCCTTACATTGTTCTCATGCTTGGCTTGTTCAAGTGCAACATCATGTACAGTATTAACTGGCACTTTGTTTTATGCCACATAATCTTCTTTACATTTTAAATTTTAAAGCCAGAATGTAGATTCTGTAGGAAGATCAGGAAAGAAATGTCCAAATAATTGTTAACAATTAGTTAGAAATTGTTTACATCTCAATGAAAGAATGGCAAATTGGCTTAAGGTTTAAGTGGCATCACATCAAACACAAGAATAGTTTCTCTAACCACATGATACACTCTAAATTAACACCCTAATCCTGAGATAATCTCTGCTTATAGTGCACAGATATTGAAAAGATTAAGAGCAATCCAGAGTCATTAGAGGAAACATAACATACGAATACCCATGAATAATCTGTGTGGTGGTTGTTTAGAACAACTGTGAGGAAGAGGTGGCCAGTGGGATTTGTTGAGCTGTGGAGGAGATTTACAGTTAACTAGTGGAAATCTCCATTTATAAACTGCATGCCTACATGCTTAGGAAGAAGCAATTTCAAATCATTAAGTGACAAGGTGACTCACTCATAAAATTTGAATAATATAGTTTTGGGTGTACATACCTCATTTGTAAAATGTATTTCTTCGATACCATTGTGATCCTTAGCAAAGACAAATGATTGAGAATGCAGAAGTATTAAGCCTCTAATATTTGCCTTTGAAGAACTCATTGAACACTTTTTGTCTTCAGGTAATTTTTGAATTGAGGTCTGAGTCATATTCATGACATGATCTTAACCTCCAAGAAAGAGTGTAGAACAGGAGCAATGTGAAATCTCTATTCCTTGATAGATGAGAGAGCCAGCACTGGAGCTGAGGGATGGGCTGGGATCATCTGGCAGAAGGAAGTCACAGTGCTGAGCAGGAAGGTAGCAGTGCTCTGTTTTATGGCCAGGTATCAAATGTGAAATCTAATTATGTCTGTCACATAATGAAACTGATTATGAAGTTCTATTAGTGATTCTCAGATATAAAGCCAATTTGTAAGGCATTTTGTTGTGTTATGGGTTTTGATCCGTGAGAACTCACTTTTTAAAGTTTCTTTCTTATGCAACTATAAGGGCTAGAAACCTCTAAAAAACCTCTAAAACTCTAAACAGAGTTCTCTGTTTCCAAAATCAGAGCTGGTTTCCTATACCTTTATTTTTTTCATGCAGAGCTCCTTGGTAATGGGATGTACATCTGAACAAAATCTCCAGAAGAAAGAAAATCAGAGGGAGGTAGTCAGGATGAAAGAGAAAAGCTCAGGAATTTGGCAGGGTTTGTTCTTCCTTGAAGTTTTAGTGAAGCAGACATAATTTTTGATTCTTCTCTTGTGAGGCTGGTCCTTCAAAACATCTTTATGCAAGATGGCATAAGGCCCTACACAATATTTCTTGATGTGAAGTTGGAGTACTGTGAGTAAATAATAAGTGATTGAAAGAAGCATTTTCCATTACAGACTAATGTAAAATAAATAGTAGCTAAGTTTCTTCAGTCTTCCATTAGGTTCTGTATGTAATGGAAAGTTCTTTTTTTACTTCTGATAGGGGTGGAAAGATTTGAATACAGAAGTGGATAGTCTTCAATTTTATAGTTGTTTTACTCGCCAGCTGTGTGCCCAGATGTATTTCTAGTTGTATATCTACAATAAGTGTACCTGAAAATGTTGAAGAAGGAAAGAGTCCAAATTATCTGAAAGGCACCATGATTCATTATTCCTCCTCCAAGTGAGATTTCTCTGGCTTGACAGCTCTGAACCTCAGCCATTTTATTTAAATTTTCAGACACTTCACAGAGAACATGAAAAAGACAGCTTTCATTAAAATCTCTTGACCCATAAATTATTGAGAAAACACAATAAATAATTCTTCCACTGTTTTAGTATTTTTATAGGGAGTTGTAATGTTTACATGTATCAAGAGCACAGACAGCGTAATTTATTATTATTACCTGAAATCTGTCTACAACATGGCATACTTTGGTTTTGTTAATAATTGAGAATTTTATTAGGGTATGTGCAATAGGCTCCCTTTTTTTCAGACAATGAAACCTGATTAAGAATTGATAACTGCCTATGTTATGCATAGTTAAGAGTCAGTATTTAGCTTCAATGTTTGTCCACTGAGTGAACTGCTAGTCATTTAATTAACTAAATATGTATTTATTGAACAGATTTGAAAATATACAGTATGTAGTGTAAGTGGGTTGTAGTCCTACTATGTTTGTTTATCACCAAAATCACTAAATTTATGTTATTTGGATGAGAGCTAAGGCATAATTAAATTGAATCAGATTTTCAAGGCATGTATAGGAAAAATTTTACTCTCTAATGAAAATGTTAAGAGGAGGAACTAAATTGGCCTGTGTTGTTTACAGCTTTGAGCTTGCATATAATTTTACCAGGACTATTTCAAACCATTTATTTGATGTCTGTCTCCATTTCTTTGAAAAATAAGGGAGGGAATGAAATTAGCTGCTGGAAATCTGGAAAAGATTGTGCTTTGTGTTTGCAGAGGTTTCAGTCTATATGGAAAGCTACTGCCAAATCACTTCACAGCCAGATACATCCTAGTGTACTTAATTAAATTAGTTGGTTGTATTTGGGACAAATTGTTTGATTTGGAGGATATTGAAAAACCTATCTTAAATTTTGTGGGATTTTACTCATTAAGCTGATCAAACTGCCAAAATTTCTTTTGGTGTCTGGAGTGCAGGACTAAGGCTGCTTTTGCATTTTAGGGAAAGGAATTTGAACATAGACCTCAACTACAGGTGCTCCACTTCTAAAGTCAAATATGCTACTGCATGCTTGCAAGGGCTGGGTCATTAATACCACTTCAGATTTTCATATGCCAAGATGAAAAAACCCACTTTAGCAAACATCAGCCTGGATAAATCGTGGTTACAACTGTGAAACACTGATGTTCTGTAACACCAGTATCTTGAGGAGAAGCTGCTGGTAAACAAACACATGAAAGTCAACATTTAATCCAGAAATATACCGGAAACACAAAGTAAATTGTTTACTTTGGTGATAGTGAATATTTTAGGTAAAGAAAGAAACATAATATCAATGGGTACAAAGTTCAAGAACTGATAATACAGATAAAAATACTCTTGTTTTTGCTATGAATCCTCTAATGATAATACCTGTCACAAATTATTGCTTCAAAAACTTGTAGTTGAACTAAATGTGGCAGATATTATCCACATAATATCCAAATACATGGATCTTAAGTACAAAACTGCTTCTTCTGCCCTCCAATATCCTACTGAGATGTATACTGGGCTCTTATTGAATGGCTGCACAGCAATCACACTTTGACTTACACTGCTTATTCCAGGCTGGAATTTTGATTAGTTAACATGAAAATAACTTCTTTGCCTGTTTTGCCTTTGTAAAAGATAATGTAAAATAAAAATTGGGTGCTTTTAGCTGTACAGACGATTCGATAATATTTGTACTCCTTTTAGTAATGTTGGGATATGGTGCCACCATTTGTGTCCTTATAAAATCTAATTAGGTATTGAATGTTCGCCTTCAAAATTGTTCAGCCTGAGCTGCTTTTTTGTTTGAGCAGTGTGGCAACAGACCATGAAGTGGAGCATACTCAGGTCTCCTGATGCATCACATCCCACAATATTTTCTTCATGAAATGTTTAGTAATGTTTTAATGTTTATTTAACGGGCCTTATTTACTTTGCTGCAAACTGCAGCTGAGAGGCATCAAACCACCTATCTAAGTGCTTAAAAATACATTTAAGTGCTTATCTCTGCACAGTTTAGGAAGATGTTAGCTGAAGTGATACACTTGCAAGTTCTTTTCTGTCCATACTTCCTGCAAAGTACCACTATCTTTCAGTACTAGGAATCTCAACTTTAAATTTTATTTATGAAAAGTTTCAGTAATTTTCTCCTTAGCTGAAATATGGCTACCTAGCTCCATAGAGTGTTGTTTTCCACTTGTAATAGCTTTTGCCTTAGAGGACACCCCAAATGAACAGTGCAGTAGTAGTCTAGATATGGAAGATAAGTTTCAAAAGAAATCACCTCTATTTCTGCTGCACTGAACAAAATCTGCATTTAAAAAATGATCCTAGGGCCTCTTGCCCATATTCTTCATCTTTGTATTCATCTTCTTTGCCACCGCTGCCTTATATCATCCACATTCTTTCACTGGAATATTTCTCTCACATTACTGGAGTGCAGTTTTTCTGCCTTTTTTTTTTT
>VZRH01002146.1:122855-133624 GCA_013397555.1 Urocynchramus pylzowi
TGGTTGGTTCTTCAGTTCCCTCCCTATCGGTAAAATAGCAGTGTGTTTTTCTACTAGAAGTTTTCAGATGTCACTACTCTGAATCAAAACCATGATAGGACAGCATTAATGTCCCTTTTCTGGAAATGCCCCACATGCAGAAACAAAAGGCAAGTAGCTTGTGCTACATCTGCACTTATCCAGTTCAACACGGGGAAGTCTGTCGAGTCATCCAGACCAGGAGTGGCTGGAGCAGGCTGCATCCCTCCTCGAGGCTGTGTCTCAGTGGGAATGGCTCTTCCAAGGGCATATCAAAACACACTGTGGCTGTGCCTGTTGGAGCAATGGTGTCATGGTCCTCATACACATCCTGTCTTTGGAGGACCTGGCTAGAACTGCTGTGCCATGGTGCCATCCTACTGCAATGCCATGGGAATGAGAGCACGAGCACCTCTCCTTTTCCATTTGTACAGTGTATTGTGGATTTACTCAGTCCTCCTCTGTGTCACCTACCATGCAGAAAAACCTGTCATGTCTAAACAATTTCTGTCTTGCAGTGCATCAGATTACTTTGGGAAGCAGATCTGCTCCAGCATCACTGATAATTTCAATATATAGGAATGCAGCACTTTGCATATAGACACTGAAATACCTAGTCAAGCAGATATTGATTTGCCAGATTTTATCCAACTTTCACTGTTTGATCACTTGGATGCTAAAGAAACAGCCTTGGCAGACAATCAGGAGATGAACCTTGGGTAATTTTAGTCCTGAAGCTGATCAGGAGGTGCCTATCCAAAATATGCCAGAAGGGTTTGCATTGTGACCAAGAGCTTTGATTCTGAAATGACAGTGGAGTTCTGTCCATTGGCACTCTCAAAGGTTGGTCATTCCACCCCATGGTAAAAAAAATCAGAAGTGAGGTTCCTGAGATTTTGGAGAAGACAGTCTTTACTGTGCTGCACTGTTTACCTGAGCAGGCATTGCTTCTGTTTAAACTGCTGTGTGTGACTTCTGCAAGCACTGAAGCAATTTAAGTTTTGCCCATAGAAATGCTTTGGACATAGGAACATTAAGCTTGCAAACTGGAAGTTTCACCTTTTACATAATGATTAGTAATAGGAAAAACAATGTCCACCAGTCTTCATCCCATCAACCTTAATTTAAGAGTCTGCCTGTGCCCTTCTAAGGCTACTGTTTAGTAACTTACTTCTGGTTCTAACAGGGGGTGGAATTCTGACTCCATTGAATCCTGCCATTGCAAGGGATAGCATCCAGTAATTTTTATGGTACTTCCTGTTCTCTTAGAAATCTGTAGTGGATTTATTTAAATGCAGCCAGTATTTATTGTTGGAATATTTGCAAATCTTTCTGGGTTGAAAGGTGCTCCTTCCACCTTTTGGACTCAGAACTCCAAAATGATGAAAATATCTTCATAGCAAAATGTCAGCAGGCTAAATCAGCCTGGACAGACAGTCCAGTAACTGCAGATGTAGCTTTGAAGTAATCTTACCAAAACCAGTGTAGGCTTTCTTTAGAGGTTATCTGTATATAGTTTATCCTCAGACATTAGTTTGTGCCACATAGGGAAACCCCAGGTTTTTGAAGGCACTTCTACAAATCATCATTTTCCTTTCCAGAAACACTTCTAAGCTTGTTTGGCTTATCAGGCTGATGCATACATGAAGTTGTTCTTGGCCAGTCCACAGATGGAGAACACTGGGTGAACTGTAAGCAATGGTGTTTGCAATGATTACCTGCTGTTAAGAGGCCCCATGTGGCAGTAAATGAGTCAAGCTGATGTGATGCACAGACAACTGTACAGGTCTCTGTGTCATAAACAGTTTTTGCAGAACATTTTGTAGTGCATGAGCTGCTCCATCCTTCACCTTGCACCTTTCCCACTCAAAAACATTACTTTAGCTGGGAAATTTCTCTGGGTACTCAGCAAACAGGTAAAATCTGTAAATCATACACTTCTGTGATTCAGGCATCCCATCCATTCCAACTGGAGTGGTAAGGTTAATGCCAGCTCAGCAGTTGTACAAATGAAGATGGATTTTCAATTTAGAAACACAAGTTTTGACGAGATTGCCTTTCTTTGAGGATGCTGGAATTTGTGTCAGGTATTTTGCTGATTAGTATTTGTGATGTTGAGGGATTGCTCTAACCCATCTTTTTGTTGTTTGTGTTACCTCAGCATTATTATTTTGTAGTTTTGGTACTTATACTTTGGTACTTGGTGGCTCAAGTTCTAGAGGGCCTTCTGATGTGTTCATCAGGCAGCAAAACTGTTGTCTCTGAGATTTTGCTTCTTTCAAGCTTTATCATGCTGTGGAAATCAGTTCTCTTATGTCATTTGGGGCATGTCTAAAGCAATCAGGAGTGTGATTAGACATACCCTTGCCATCACCTTCGCTCTGCACTGGCTGGAATATCTATTACAACTTCTCTGTCTTTTCCTCTTTCCCTTTCCCTGACTCTGCTTATCATTGTTAAAATAGTCTAATCTGTGTTCTGATATCAGCTATCTACTGTAGCTGTCTTCACACCTGCACTTGTTAGTGATCCAGGAATCAGACTATATAGTGAGGAAATTATAATACAGGGCTTCCTCCTGGGCTCCTCTGTTACTTAACAGGATGTTTTGCCAAGCCCCCCCTTCCTCCAAAAAACCCTAAACCAAACCAAAAATCCCTCAAAAAACCAAAACCAAAACAAACCAGAAAGACCCCAAAAAAACCCCCAAACAAACCACAAAAACAACAACAACAACAACAATAAAAAACCAACAACAAACAAACAAAAAAAACAAAACCAAACAAAAAAACCCAAAACCCTAAAGAAAAAAAAACCTTAAGAGAATTGCTAGGTAACACCTAAATAATTGCAAATAGCTTGAGGATGTGTTTTTCAAAAAACAAAATTTTCTGGGACTTCCTTATATTTTGTTTGATTTTTTTAAAAATCAAATCTGTGTTTTAGTAAAACAATCAGATTTCACTTTGAAAAGAGAAAGAGAGTAGGATCTGATTCTGAAAGTTCTACCCTTACTCATCAGTTATTTTACATTTGGGGTTCAAGTGGCTTCTGTGAGGCTTACTGCAGCAGAATGAAGATTAGAGTCCATCCTTCCCTGCAGTTTTCTTATATAATATAAGCAAGTTTGTGCAAAATAATACGATACTTATGTGACACAATTTGCATTGAAAGATCCCCCCCACCCATTCCCACTCACATTCATTCTTTTCCTTGCTTTTCCTGTTCAGAGTATAAAGGGTGCCCCTGAATGAACTGTCATTCACTGTGAAGAGTTTTTTCAAATTCCCTTTGGAAACTTTATTTTATATATAAAATAAGATATTTTTTTTCCAAGATACTTTCATTCCTGTTGAAGAAGACTTCCTTTTCTTTTGGGAATTTACCTAAAACTACAGTTTGATAATTATCACTGAAGTGCTGCTTCCTTTGTATTCCGCTCTTAATGATCCAGAAAGTACCAATCACTGAAACAGTTATTAAAATTCTTAGTAAGTACATGTAATTTAAGAGATCCAGACTGTCCAGAGGGCAATAGTCATAGATCTCTATTAAAAATGCAAGACATGTAAACTAATTTTTGCCAGCAGTTAATCAATAGCATGAAAAGTAGAAAACTTCTGACACAGTAATAAGTTTAATTATTTTTACTCTGGTAGACAAAAGTTTTTCTAATTCTCGGCTGAAAGCATCCGAGTTTCCTATGATACTCTGAAATTTTTTGCGCCTGTCAGAACATGGGTGATCAGATTTTTTGGTTTTTGGCTCTTCCCTGCTTTCAGAACTGAAATGTCATAATTGTATATGATGCTCTTTAATGCTATAAATGCACAGTGTCTAATTTTCCTTTTCCTTTTCAATATCCTTTCAGTTGCTTAATACATGAAATAGTATATATTACATACTTTAAGAAACGTTCTGCAATACTCATGAATTTTTCTTCTACTTGTAATATTCATAGAGTCATGTATGTTGTGAAAGACCTCTAAGATCATTGAGTCCAATAGTTAGCTGTATCCCCAAGTGCCACTTCTGAATGTCTTTTAAGTACCTCTCGGGATAGTGACTCAACTACTTCCCTGAGCCACCCATTCCAACGAGGCCATTTCCTCTTGTTTACTACCAAAATGAAGCATATGTGTTTGTGTGTGTATGTGCATTTGACTAATCATTTTCTTATTTTGGGTTGTTTTGGGTTTTTTTTAAAGGGTGTATTGGGGATTGGCTACATGTGTGAACAGAATTAAGTGGGTGGTAAGAACACAGTATCTCCACCCTTCAAAATAGGAGACAAGGAGGCAACACTGACCCTGGAAGATTTGACAGCAAAAATGACTGCTGTCATGATTACTGTGATGTGGGAGTGGGTATGTGCTCTGATTTTTTCAGTATTGAGCAGAAATGTGTAGTCCAGACTAATTTGCTTTAAGGTTGAAATAGGGAATCCAAAACAAAGCAAATAGCAACTGGCAAAGTTTTTACATCACAATGGATTAGCAATGCTTTAGAACATAAAAGTCTTCGAATCCAGGGAGCAAAACAAGCACAAAGCCCCACAGGCTGTCTTTATAGAATCATAGAATATCCTGAGTTTGAAGGGACCCACAAGGGTGAAGTTTATGAAGAAAAAAATATTAGAAAATCCTGTATTATGATCTCTCAATGGCAGCTAAAGATTGACTTGGAGCTTCAGTAAACATTTCAGGTAATTGAAATTTCTGCTGCATACAGATTTGTTGCTTATTTTATGCTGCTTCAGCATTTTTCAGAATAAAATCATGGTACCTTAAGTGAACATATGTAATACAAGAGATTTAGTTGATGAATTGCTCCAAAGTCTTCCTCGTGTATATTCACTGGAATTGCGCTGCAGGTGAAATTGATTCTTTTTTTTTTTTTTTTTTTTTCCCTTCACCACTGAATTATATTCCAAGTTATTATTTTGCATCAAAAGGCAAATGCTGATAATAACAATCAGCTTGCTTAGTCCAACATCCTAAGTGTGTAAGTGGCATAATGATTTCAGCTATGGTGCTTTATCAGCAATATGCTTGGGTCTGTGCCAGCTAAAGAGTATATAGTATAAAATAGCACCACTGACACACTAACATTAAGAATTTTTATTATTCCTTAAAAGTACAATGTTTTAAAAACTATTAAACATAAGATTGTTCTCATTCAGTCTCTAACTCGTTTTATTAACACCAACTCTAAGATTTGCTTGGAGAATTGGCAGTAGACACATTTGCTTTCTCACTGCTGCACTAATCTAAGATTCTAAACATGGCTTAAATTATATGTGATGGAAAAGAGAAGTGTAGAGAACTTAATTAAATTAAATAACCAAGTTGTCTCAGTCCAAACACATTTGGTCAAAAATTGTGTCGGCAGTTGCTGTAACGATGTTCAGGCTGACCCCAGCTGAAATACAGCTATAATACTGTTTGAACTAAAAAAACCCCGATATTAGAAGAAACAAAAACCCCTCAAAGAAAGACCTGGTGCATAATATTAGCAATAAAAAAAGAATTTACAGCTACTGACTGAAGTTTTGTTTGTGTATGCCACAAGGACACACACTTTTTGATGGAGTGTCTTGCTCTGAATTCTGCAAAAGACTTGCTGGAAAAGATCCACAAAAATGCATTTTTTTTTTTCCAGATTCCCTGCTGACCAGCACATTATCCATCTACTAATTCCCCTACTACACATTCAGGCACTGAAAGGGTTTGTGTGAGAGCCCCCTTGCTCATAAAAACTGATTTTCCCATACGTGCACAAAATGGTTATTCAGAGTTTTCTGGCTCTTGCTGTCTCAGGTGACAGTCAAACTCTTCTGTGTTCCAGAGCTACATAGCCCTTGTCAAGCTCATCCTCCATCCTGGACCAAAGCCTAAAAATAAGGCTCTGGCAGCAATATGTGATAATGTATGCGTTTTACATATTTAATCTATATCTTACATGTTCTTCTAAACAGTACTTTGTAAAATGGAAAAAAAAATCCACCAAAAGCAACTCCCAACACCTTAGGATTTATTCTTGTTTACTTATTCATAAATAGATTTACATTTTTGTTCATTCATTGATTCTTACTTTCTCTTCAGAGTCTTAAAATATCTTAGATATTTTGGTATATTGCATTGTGATACTTTGGTGCATCAGTGTTTTCTTTGGTAGGAGTTCTTATTATGCAACACACATGAGACAACATAATGATAAAAAAAAACCCTTCCATTGTGTGTTTGATATGAACAACATTGAAAATAATATTGTCTTAGTAATCCATTCAATAGAAGCCAAAGCCTGATAGCTTAACATAGACAGCCCTTCTGAATTTAATGTTAGTGAAGCAATACCAGAATTCATAAAAGATTTAAAAAAATTAAGGACAGAGCATTGACATCTTGTTTCAGGGAAAAGGGGACTCACTGAACTGAGGATGCTATATTTTCTCCACTGGCCAAGGTGGCTTTGCTGCTTTCTCCTTCCTGTGGCCCCAAGTGCTTCTTTGGCCTTTGCCACCACTGTGCCATCAGGTTGATGGCCACGGCACTGCAGTGCTCGGTCCACCTGTGTCAATTATTTTTTCAGCTAATGTGCTTCACAAAAAAGCTCTATAACTGTGGCATTGGCACAATTGCAAAAGAGCATGCAACGATACAGAAATTTGAAACAAGCTTTTGTAGATGTACAACTTCAGTTATAATTTTTGACATGTTTTCAGCTTTCCTTCTAGAAACAGTAACGGCTTTGGTTTATGTTTTCCCCCAGATTTTCCCTTAAAGGTATTGCCATCTTTAAATCCCATCCTAATTACAGTGTTATGAGAGCAATAGATATAATTTGTTTGTTCATTACTGTGTTGTCCTTGTTTGAGGGAGTTTTCCTTTGTTAGATAAACATGCTTTGGGCATATGTCAGCTGGCTAGCCAGCACTGGTTTTGAGTTTGGGCTGTAAACAAAGTGTTTATACTAAATAACTGTTCCTTTTCCTAGGAGATGAGTTGGTAGTGCTGAATTGCATTATTACATCCAAACATATATGAACTAAATCTACAATTTTCCTAACATACACATGCAGAACTGATCGTCATGGAAAAACATAAATCTGAGCAATCACGTTGGCCATCACTATCTCTTGGTACAGGTGAACAAAAGTGTGCATGAACAAGCCTGTGGTGATTGTGCCCTCAGCTCAGGACACAGAGCTGCTCTCACTAAATGAGGAGCTGGATGGTACCTCAGCATCAAGTGACTGTACTCACAATCCTGCATTCCTGTTCATGAAGTACACTTCACTGGTTGAAGTCACTTGCCTGGGATTCTAGGTGGTTTTACTTCACCAAGGGGTTGGGCTGAGGGTAGTCACTCTCCAGTTGCAGAGTTACAGCTGGAATCACAGGCCTATAGTCACCTGTGATCATTTGTGTGGCCATCTGTCCATCCACTAACTCTCGGCCTAAACTTTTAATATGATAATTTTTTTTTCTACCATTTCCTCTTCTGTTGAGCTCCCTCTCTGCTGACATTTTTGCCTTCCCAATTCTTTTGTGATGCTGCCTATATTTATATGTAGAAATCGTGGTGCTCTTTCTCTGTGATACTAGCATGACTTCTTTTGCTGTCATGCTCTCCTTTCTGCTTTTTTGTTCTTTAACTATCCTTGATGTAGTGAGTACTCTTTTCTAGTTACTTTTTCAGAGACTTCTGGTGTGGGATCCTGTTCTAAATTAATCCCATAGTGCAGTTTCAATACAAAACAGTGACACAATTAACAGGATCTTCTGAATTCTGCTTGTAATGAGCATTAAGTACCATGCATCTTCAGGAGAAAGAATTTTTAAATGGGCAAAGGGTAAGCTGGGGGAAAAAAATCTTTATTATCCTATTGTACATACTGTTGTTAGAAGTTGGTTTACAAGGAAATTACATCAGTGTCTTTAAAAATTACAAGTACAGAAACATCATTGACTTCTGTTTACAGAACATAACAATGCAGGCGGCCTCAAGAAAAATCTTGTATTTATTCATTTCAATAAACAGAATTTATTGGAATAAAATATTCTACTAAATTATATGTATTTTAATAGAACTTAACATGTAGGAGATGTATCAGGTAAAGTATCAAATCTGTGCAAAATATGTACATAGATGATACACATTATACTTATGACTGACAAGAAGTAATTTTTGTGTGTAGTGAAAGTGATGCTTTCATCTGAAGATGTCATTTTTCTTGAAAACTAAAAATAGCTTCTTATTCAGATAGATTATCAGGCTATGTTGCATGGAAACCATTTTTCTCTATTACTGTTCTTATGTAACACTGGCTTCAGGCTGAAAAGCGCAATTGTATTTTTGTTAAATTAACAGTTTAAGGTCAGGCTCTTTCTCCCTCTGTTGCTTTATATATATGTTATGTGAAAGTCTTATTTCACATGTGCTCTCTGTCTTTTTGTGACACAGTGAACTCCTGTAGCATAATGTAAGGGTTCACAGTAAAACCTTGTGGAAGGTGGACTTGAGTCTTTTGCCCGTAGTGAAGCTGATGGGAGTTACAGCAATAAGTTACAGTTTCTGTCTTGAGCTCTCTGTTGATCCCAGAGGATGGTATTAGTATAAAAATTTAAAATTTGAATTTAAATAATCATTTTTCTGTATTGCTGATGCAAATTAAGCCCTTTTTTTCTGGTGAAAAAAAGGACATCTCAGAGTTACTGAACTGTTTTTTTGTTGGTGATGGTTTTTGCATTGAATAGCTTTTGGACAGACCCAAGGGTACTTGGATAACACATTTTTCAGTGCTTTTGAATCTTTCAGTTTTAGTTGTATTTAACACTCAATTTCCTCCTCTTTTAACATTTATTTTACTACAGGTGAAATACTTTTGTATTACCATTAGTTACTAAAGTATGTTCTGAGCTATAATTTTATCTTAATACAGGCTTTCTCCTCTAGAAATATATTTTCTGTATATTTTCTCTGCAAGACTTGGGGACAAAATATTCAGAGAGTAGTTTTCATGGGTCTGTGGGTTCTTTATTTTACTTTATGTTTCTCCATTTCCCTTGCCTCTCCTCCAGCCTTTGGAGAGCTGTGTCTGTCCACCTTGGCAGTTACTCAGTATTCCTGCAGTCTGCACATATTGATTCCTACTTTCCCTCCTTGCAGACCTCCAGAGATACAAAGCTGTAACAAATAGGGCTGTGGTCCTGGGTGTTTACTGACACTGCTGTGATATGCCTTTTTTATAGATGAAGACATACTTCAGACTCAGGGTTTGAGTTAGTAGGAGCATATGCCCTCTTAAGAAAGGAAAAAATGAAATCTTTGTGATAGCCATTTGGAAGCAGACCATTTGACTAAGATAGAGAGTCACGTGAAATGGTGCTTCTAACTATGAAGCTCTGGGCTGGTGGGTAAGAAGAAGGCAGTTGTATGAAGAAGTGACTGTATAGAGACTGTCAAAGAGCCTAGGTTTGTTAGAACCATAAATGGGTTCTAACTCTCTAATTTAAGAGGGAATCCTAATATGCAAATTTTGATGTTGTATAATTTCTGTTAGCTGTGGTTTGAAATCCTTTTTTCCACTCTGTAAATGTCTGGTTCCAGCATCCCTATAAACATACATTAGAAAGCTGTCTGCTACTGATTATATTTTCCCAAGAAGGAAAAGCCCTCCTAAAGGTGCTGGAAGCTCAATTAGATGTGCCATTTATCAGCCATTTTGTTCCACCTGCAGCTGACCCTTATCACAGCCTGTGAGCAGAAGCACTGCAATACTTCATCCTCAGAGAGAAGACTCCAAGACATCTCTTAAATCCTGGACCTCAGCACCCTGTTCAGGGGTCTGGCTGATAAACACTGTGATTATTTTCTGTTCTTCATAGCATCATGTGGAAGAGCTCTTGGGTCCATTTCTTTGGGCATAAGTGCAAAGGTCCAGATGTGTGATACTGAGTGCCTTAGTGTGTAAGCCTTGACATAGTAAATCTTCCAGTTTAGTGGTGTTATGTTTTTCCAATGCAAACCTAAATGCAGCTTCTCTAATTCAGGTACTAATGTCATGCTGAAAACTTAATCTTCAAGTGCTGCTGGATGTAAAACTTCCTTGCTTGTTGCTGTGAAAAGTGGATGTCACTCAACGAAGTGGTAGACAGCTCAGTTCCACCATTTTAGCAATCTTGTTACTCCTTTGTTTCCCCCAAAACGGTGTTTTCCATAGTTAAGCGTAATGATTTGGACTCCAAATAGTATTTAGTAACTTTGCCTTCTTTAAAAATCTTCAAAGCTCCTAGGATTCTTTTTATTTTCGTGACTACCAACAAATAATGTCCCAGAATGCCTTCATGCCTCTTCTAATGGCTCTTTTCAGCTACATCTCACGTCAGATGAGCTTTATTTGAAATTTTCAGAACAGCCAATCTTTGGAGATGCAACATGTCAAAAAGTGCTAAGAGACTCTTCAAAACATAATTAGCACCTATTTATCCTGAGTATTGTATCTTACAAGGGCTGCATCCAAGCACTGTCAAATTTGGGCCAATGGCTAATGAAAAATATCTGCAATATCTGAAAAATAAATGAGCATTTTTTTGTTTTAGGAGTTTCTTTTCGTTTTGTGTTTCAGGGCTGTAGGGGATTTTGTGTTTTTTGTTTGCTTTTTTTTTTTTTTTTTTTTTTTTTTTTTTTTTTTGTTTGGGGGTTTTTTTTTTTTTTTTTTTTATTTTTGCTTTGGTTTTTGGGGGGGG
>VZRH01002146.1:133642-250977 GCA_013397555.1 Urocynchramus pylzowi
TTTTTTTTTTTTTTTTTTGTTTGTTTGTTTGTTTTGTTGATTGTGGGGTTTTTTGTTTGATTTTTTTAATGTTTGCTTGGTTGATGGTGTGGGGTTTTTTCCAAGGATCTAAAGACTAGAGGTGGAGTTGAGAATCCTGGAAGGAAAGCAGAGAGCCAAATGGTGCATGACTAGATCTTCCTCTCATTTTTTCTTTTTTTTTAATCTATAAAAGAGCAGGAGCTAAGAAATTGAATATTACTTTATTTCTAACTCTTGGAAGGAATATGTTATAGGATCAAGGGACCAAATCTCACTGAAATGTTTTCTCTGTAATTAGAAGAAAATCTCAAACGCATGGCTTATCTCCCCTAAAAAAAACAGATTACAAATACCAAATCAGAAAAGCATCTTAATTGTGCAATTTCCTTTAGCTACAGAGCTTTTAGTCCCACTGCATTTTCCATTCACCTATGGAGAGGCAGCCTGACAGGACTGCTGTGCACAGCTATTAGGTTTAATTGCCATGGCTTTACTTTGCTTTTCTTTACCCAGAACATGTTTGTGGCTAAAAATAGAGCCATTCTTTTCTGATGTAGATATAACATCTCTAGGGGCTTAACGGGTTGCATTCTATTCACCAGCAGAGTAGTGATTTATAAAATACTTACAAGGGAGCAGCTCTGTTTGTAGAAAGCCAACATTTCTCAGCTGAGGAATTGTTTTAGATGGTCAAGCTGTATTTGTGTTCTTTTAATATTTAATCTTCTCCTCTTCAGCTTTCGTTTCCTGTTTCCATTTTCCATTTAAGATTTTTTTTTTCTCAAATGACACATTTTGATGTACAGGATAGATCAATATGAGCCTTATTGAACATAAATGGTCAGATAAAATTAGAGGATTACTGTTCAGTACTTTATATGCCTTCTGTAAATATAAAGAGCAGCCCATAGAGTAGAGGTAAAGATAACTATGAACAACTAGCATGATTTTAGGAATGGCTGGCCCTTCCTGATCAACCTGATCTCCTTTCATGATGAGGTGACCTGCCTGGTGGATGTGGGGAAGGCCATGGATATTGTCTACCTGGACTTCAGCAAAGCCTTTGACACCATCTTCCATAGCACACTCTGAAAAAGCTTGGACAGGTGCACCCTTTGCTGGATAAGAACTATCTGGATGGCCAGGCCCAGAGAGCGTGGTGCATGGTTTTGCATCCAGTTGATGTCCTGGCACCAGTGGTGTCCCCCAGGGATCTGTGTTGGGCCTAGTGCTGTTTAATATCTCCATTGATGATCTGGATGAGGGGATTGAATCCACCATTAGCAGATTTGCAGATGACTCCAGGTTGGGTGCTAAGATCTGCAGAGGGCTCTTGACAGGTTGGGTAGGTGAGCTGAGACCACTGCATGAATTTCAACAAGACTAACAAAGTACACCTTGGCCACAATGCAGCACTGCAGGCTGGGGACAGAGTGGATGGAAAGCTGCCCAGTGGAAAGGGACCTGGGAGTGCTGATCCACAGCAGCTGAACATGAGCCAGTGTGTGCCCAGGTGGCCAAAAAGCCAGTGGCATCCTGGCCTGTACCAGCAATAGTGTGGCCAGCAGGACCAGGGCAGGGATTGTCCCCCTGTACTTGGCACTGGTGAGGCTGCACCTCAAAGTGAAAGTCCAGGTCTGGGCCCCTCAATTCAGGAAAAACACTGAAGAGCTGGAACGTGCCTTTCCAGAGAAGGGCAGTGGACCTGGTGAAGGGTCTGGAGCAAGTCCTTTGAGGAGCAGCTGATGGACCTGGGGGTGTTCAGCCTGGAGGAAAGGACGCTCAGGGGTGACCTTAATACTCTCTCTATAACCACCTGAAAAGAGGCTGTAGCCAGGTGGGGGTTGGTCTCCAAGGCAACCAGCGACAGGACAAGAGGACACAGTCTTAAGCTGCAGCAGGAGAGGTTAAGGCTGGACATTAGGAAAAATTCTTCACAGAAAGGGCAATTGGAATGGGCTGCCCTGGGAGGTGATGGAGTCACTGTCCCTGGAGGTGTTTAAGGAAGGACTGGACCTGGCACTCACTGCCATGGTCTAATTGACAGGGTGGTGTTGGGTTATAGGTTGGACTCAACGATCCCAGGGATCTTTTCCAACCTAATTGATTCTGTGATTCTGTGAACAGTGTGCCCCCAAATGGAAGACAAGCCTTGTCTATTCACCACTTTGAGTACTGCAGACCAGCTCCCTAGAGCCAGCTACGTCTATTGCCATTGACAGGCTGTTTCTCCACTGATTTTGGCAAAGTGAACTCAGGGTTACTATGCAGTGAACATGCTGTTACTGAAAGCAAACTGAAATTTGCTAGCAGCAATGCTAAGTCAATCACCACCTGCCAAATATTTTTTTCTTTCTATTTGTTATGGTAAATTAATTATAATTTCAAACAGCTAGACTTTTTTTTTTTTTTCCTCTGACATCTTGTTCACATAATGTGCTTGATCTCCTCTTGCAAGCTGGAATATGTTAGGAAACGAATGACTTTTGTTTTCTACTAGAATATAAATCCAGGAGTATAGTGTGCAGAAAATAATGTGAAAACTCCTTGGGAGAGCTCTGTGGCCTGGTTCTCCAAGATAATAGAAATACTAATATTTTCATCTTAGATATCAAAGATGCAGGCTAACTTATGGTCTACTCATCAGTAACATAAAAAGTCTTTTTTTCTTTGGATATATTGATATGTATTTGAGTACAAATCATTTGAGTAAGGAACAAACAGCTAGACTGGAAACAGTATTCAGTATTCAGAAGAGTGACACTCCTGTCTCAAGACACAATTCAGTCACTGCTGCTTGAGAATTATATCCTTAGCTCTTATGTACTCAGCTTAATAGTGTGTGCTTTCCAAGGGTCTTATTAACAGAGGTTATCCTGCTCTTCTGAGAGCAGGATATTTTATCTTCCATGTTACTCGAATGCCAGCGAACAACCCTTCAAATCCGGAATAAAATTCACATTCCGGATTTCATCTGTGGATTTTCAGGTTTTAATTTGAGACTATGACGTTGGCATCCTGAAAAGCAGCATGATTATTACACAAGAAGTGGAGAGCCAGGCTGAGATCTGCTCAGGAGCTCACTTCAGAAACCCAGGTCCCCTGGAGTGCTAGCAGGGGTATTGGAGGGAGTTGCTGTATTATGGCTCTCCCTAGTCTGGATAGAAAATCATATCTATCTGTCCTCAAGTCAAAAAACTCCCCAGCCCCCTGGGGAAAATGGAATTCTGTTTGTGTCTGAAGGAAGAACTATCTGAGGGCAAAGTAGTAATTTGTCTATGGCTTTGGCCTCCCAGCTGAGCTTCCTCACAAAGATGTAATTTAGGTCTTACTTAGCAGCTCCCTTTGGTGTGTCCTCAACCTGGAGCATGTATATTGTGCCCCCTCATTCAGAGTGACCTCTGCCCAGGTATGAAGTTAGGAATCTTGTGGACAATGTGAATTTATTTAGTCAAGCTTAAAAAACCCAAAACCAACAACTTCTTGATAATCTCTCAGCATTTGTGCCTTAACTGTGTTTTTTATGTGCTTTTTAAGACTTCATTAAGGGGAATGAAGTATTCATATAAGCTGTAAACCATACTTGATATGGAACTGAATGTCTAGCTTTTTAACCTGTGCTGGATTTAGCCTTGCTACAGATGCTCAAGAACTGTCTGGACACAAGCCTGTGCCATGTGCTCTAGGATGACTCTGCTTGAGCAGGGAGGCTGGACCAGATGACCCCACCGTTGTTCCCTTTCAATCTTATCCATTCTGTGATCCTCTGATGTTGGGATTTTTCATCTCTTTTTCAGCTCTTTCTAAACTAAACATATTTAAAAGTCTCTACAAGGGAGCTCTTCAGCCAGTTAGCATATTATATCAATAGGAATGGTAATTATTACTGGTTACTTCATGTTTTCTAGGGTGTGCCTACAGATTTTCATTTTGCAACTATTACAATTACACTAATTGTACAGATAAAAACACCCTAAACTAGTATACAGATTTCCTTTTGTTTGAAGAATGCACATAGTAATGGGATCTTTTCAATACAAATTAAGCCATTTTGAACTATTCAAATTAATTTGCATAATAGACCTTGCCTGTGAAGCTTAGCATTTTGGTCTTGATTAGATAAGGATAAACAAGGATATCTGGGAGTGCACTCATTACTCCTGTGAAGCCTCCCTGCTGTGGAGAGGGAGTGAAGTTTTGTTTGTTTGCATTTTTTTAAAGTTTGCAATCAGATTTAAGCCAAAACAAAATACGTGTAGACATATTTGGGTAGAAAAGCCCTTCATATCCCCTTTTTCCTTCGCTCAGATATAAATGACAGTGAACAGCAATTTTTTCTAAAGTTTATTGCATTGATAGCCATTTCTACAAACAGGTAAGGAGACTGGGCACAAGTTACCAGTCCAAGTGGCCTTCTCTCTCTCTCTTCTGCCTTTCAGAAAGAGGGGAGCATACCCCAGGTTGCAAGTAGAGAAGTCTGCTGAGCATGGGGAGAAAGAAGGACTTCAAAGTAGTCTCCTCTTGTCTTCCTCTCATGCTTGGCCTTCAAAATGTCCACCTCTCTGTCAAGAATGGGGTGAGGAGAACAACAAAAGGAGTGTGCAAAGATCACAGAGAGGGACTAGACTGACGCTGTAAAGAAGAAGCATAAGCAAACAATTAAGTCAGCTGTAATTCCAGCAGTTGGTCTTCTGAAACAGACTGCCATTTCTCTCCACATAACCATGCATTGAATAATTAATAATTATGTTACAGACACAGCAGTTAAAAAAACAAAACCACAGACAAAAACAAACAGCCCCCCTCCACATTCTCCAAATGTTCAGAATGTGGTTAAAAAGGTTTCTTCAGCATTGGCTGTATTAACACAAGCTACCATGCTTGAATTTCTTTCTTTTTTCTAATTGTTACCAAAGTATTCCCTTTGTACATATATGATAGTTAAACCCTTTTATGAATTCTCCAGCCTACATCTGAATGAAAACTAACTATTGTCAATATATTTTTATTTGATCATTGTTGCCATTTGGATTCAAAAGTTTTTGTTTCCTTTATCAAGATTCAACAATACATAGATAAATAAGGAGCCCCAGGCTTGCTTTTCCATTCATATTCTATGTTTGCTTAAGGTTACAACTAATTTAATTTTTTCTCTTTCTGCTTGTAATTGCTAATGCATATCTACAGTCATTTTCTAAAATATGTCCTGGTGTGATCCAAGCTTACTTCCATGTCCTTTAGTGACACTGCCTTTCCTTTTCTGTTTTATCGCACATATTTCTCCTTTTTTCTTCTTCTTTTAAGCGCAGACACTCAAAGCAATTCTAGTTTGTTTTTTTTTTTTCCGGTAATCTTGGATTCAGAACTCTCACACTGGGAATCCCGGCACTGCCTCATCTTCTTCCATCACATTCACTTCGTGCTTTTCATCTTCTGGAAGCCACTATACCTTTCCTGTCTGGTTCATTTTTGTATTTTATCAAATTGCTCTATACTCCTCTGCAAAGGGAGCTGTCCCCATCTTCCCCACACTTTTTTAATGAAGTTCTCCATCACAGGTAAGGTTTCAGGCTGCTTGTGTCCTGTTTCTGCTGGAATGCCAGTGATGAAACTTTAGTGCTTTCCAGTACATTGAGAGGATGATGGAATATGAAAAAGATTATTATTTTAGTATGCAAAGAGGTCAGTATATGAGTAGAATTGGTTGCATATCTGCCCAAACATCCTTTTATATCTCAGTGTCTTTGAGGGCATAAACAGAATGCAGACTGTGTTCATGTCTGTTCTCTGCAGTAGCTACCAATTATAGCCCAATCTAAACCAATACATTCAAGTGCTGTGTTAACAGTGCTGTTTAATAATAAGAGAAAACTCTTTGTAGCCCTAAATACAATTTTAGTTGGTAATTACTCATTGCAGTTGTTTTGCCTCCCTCTTTTTGGGTGGTTTTTTTTCGTGTTGCCATTTAAAACAAGGAACACGCAGACTGTAGGGATGGATGCTAACAGATGAATTCAAAGGGAAAGTCCCTGGCTCTGTTTAACATTATGAATTGATGCTTTAAAAATTATCTGCTTCAGTGCTAATTTTACCTTGTGATGAAAGTTAGGCTTTAAATATGTAAAACGGAATGAGAGGGCTGCAGACACTGTCAGGAGCCTGGAAAAGTTGTCTTGTTTTCCTCAGAATAATTGCATGACCTTCCTCTCAAAGGCAGGTCTGTTTAATTACCAAATAACTTAGGAACACAGGGAAGTTCTTCAAAAGCTGTCCACTGGTTCCGCTGAGGAGGAGCTGCAGGAAATCCTGAAGCTTGGAGGGAGCTTGAAGGAAAGGTATTGACCTTTTAGTTTACAAATGCTTTTAGGGGTGCAGACATCTAGGAGCAGAGAGTTATTGTTCCAGGTTTCTGCTGAAATAAGACAGCTGAGTCCAAAAGACATAGAAGACAAAATTTCTGTCTGGTGAATAATGTGTGACATAACAGGGAACAGTCTGTGGAGGGCTTTACAAGGTATGTGGTAACAGCAGTAACATTCTTCATGCACCCCAACACCTATTAATCAATACATGTTCTATTTTGACTAATAAGAGAAAAACAGCTTCTAAATTCTGCAGAGCTAGGTCAGTAGAATATTGACTTGTAGAAAGCCAAACAGGCCCTTCATCCTTCTGACCATCCAGAAGTTTTTATGCATAATGGCTCTCTTTAAACTGTCCAAATTTCTTGATTTGGAGAATAAAGAATGGACTGTGACACTACTGCAAGATAGAGAGTTCAGTATCTCCCCATATAGAGCTGTGGATTTTAGTAAAAAGGCCCTTATTTAAGTCCAAAATAGCAATTGTAGCCCATGCTAATTACATTATGCACACTCCAACAACTGATAGCCATTGACCTGTATGGAACTTTTCCAGCTACAAACTGATCAAAACTGCTTCAGGCGATCGTTCTGCTTTACGGGGGAGCACTGATGCCTGATGTAATGACCTGACCAACGCTAAGCAAATGCAAAGCCCTCTAAGCAGAGTGGTACAAATATAGACATCCAAAAGGCCATGCACTGGATGCTTATCATCTGTGAATGCTGAGAGCAGGTTTCACAGCCATGAGTAATCCTCAGCCAGCTAGTCATTCTCAGCACATACCCATGGAGCTGAATCTACAGGAGCTAATTCCTTTCTGGGCTGAACTGGATGTGGTTTTGAAAATATCTTTGTTCCTGCATAGTGCAAGGAGTTACATTTATGTCTTATGTGAATTTGGTAAGTGGGTGAAAGGCATCAGTGAAAAGTCATTCTCTGCTCGTGCCTGTTCAAACACTTCACCTCCTTCTCCAGCTCTGTGCCAGTCCTAGGTTAAAATGAGCTGAAACACTGGGGATCCCACTTCCTGGTGTGTGTTTGTTTATACAAAAGGTGTGTCTCCTTGCCTCTCAGTAGTCCTTGAGGAATTTTATGTAAAATGTAGGTATTTACATAATTAGGATACACATTTAAGGGCCACTGAACATGAGGATGTAACAATGTTTGACATACTGTAGAGCCCTGAAGGCTTTAGAAACTTAGATTTGCTGCATCCAAATAATGTAGTTGTCATAATTTGATTTTACCCTTCCTGTATCTACATTTGACAGTTTAAACCAAAAACTGCAATATGCTACATGCCATGCACCCAGATGTGAACATTTGTCCAGGTTGCTTTGGTTCTTTATAGTCAGTCTTCATTAACACATCAAGGCGATGTGTGACTTTCCCCACACCAATGCTGACATGAATGATTAGAATTAATACATTTCTGAAATACCCTTTTAATTCTATATATTGTTTTCAAGAGGAGGAAGATACTAAAATTCAGATTTTTCAGTGCTTTGTTCTTGTGATGCATTGCTAAATAAAATTTTTTCATGATTTTCCTGCCCCTAAAAAATAGTAAGGATAACACATCTGGATAGTTTTAATATTCAAAATTGGCCTATAATAATGAATTATCCCTTATTGGTGTTTTATATTAATAAAATGGAAAATGCTTTCTTGAAATTTCCAGACACTAACTATTATTCTTGAGAAAATTGTTAGGAATGGTCAGGTTTTGGTGAGTCTTTCAAAATCCAGCAAAGGTAGATGAAAAGGAGGCAGACAAGCATAACAGTAAGCGATGAAGAGCCTGACATTGTTTGCAGTCCAGGAGTTTCCATGCTTCCAAGTTCAGTCTAAGTCAGGTCAACTCCCTTACCACACTAATCCTTTCAAAACACTTACATTGGAAGTTGCTGGTGTTGTTGGTCACAAAAGCAGGAAGTGAGGTGAAGGCATGTGTGGCAGGAGAGGAAAAGTTAGGGATTTTCAGAGCTTTTATGACACAGTCAGTATAGTGTGGTGACCGTGGCTGGGTGCTAGGTACCTACTGAGCAGCTCTATCACTCCGCTTCCCAGTGGGACAAAGGAGAGAGAGAAAAAGTTAGAAAACAACTTGTAGGTTGAGATAAGGCAGTTTACTAAAGAAAAAAAAAAAAAAAAAGCAAAAGCTGGCACACACTTAAGCAGAGGGGAAAAAATGAATTAATCTCTACTTCCCATTGGTGAGCGATGTTCAGGCACTTCCCGGGAAGCTGGGCTTCAGCACAGGTAGGGGCTGCTCTGGAAGGTAAACACTGTGAAATAACAAATGCCCCCCCCCATGCCTCCTCTCTCCTTTAGCTTTTATATCTGAGCTTATGTCTCATGGTATGGAATGTCCCTTTGGTTAATTTGGGTCAGCTGGCCTGTTTGTGTCCCCTCCCAGGATCTTGCCCAAGCCCATCCTGCTGGTAGGGTGCAGAATGTTGAGGGGACAGTGTTGATGCTGTGCCAGCATTTCTTAGCAGTAGCCAAAAAGCTGGGGTGTTACCAGCACCTTTCCAGCTACCCATGCAAAGCACACACTGTGAGGGCTGCCAAAGGAAAATGAAATCCAGCTCAGCCAGACCCAGTACAGTCAGGAAAAAGTTCTCTGTTTTTTGTAAAATCCTCATATGTTTTCCGCTACTTGACCAGACCGGTCAAGATTTTATTTAGATTAAAGGAGGGATGTGCACCTTTGATTGTAGAGTCTAATGGATTGTAAAGTCCCAAGTGAAACAAATGAGGAATTCAAGCTTTTACTGAGGTTATTGGAATGAGCAGTGTCCATTCCCCACGCCTGGTCAATCAAAACATGCACAGTGACCTGTATGTCACATACACTGTTTTGGTTTGTTTGGGTATTTTTTCCCTTCTTTTTTTCTCCCTGAGAGGGTTCTGGCCTGTTGCTATAACAACTCTGTAGCATCATCAAAGTACCAAACACAAACAACTAACTCAGACCACAAAGCCTCAGTCCATCCCTTTTCCCTGTGCCCTGTTTATTCCTTCAACACTTGTTTTACATAATATGCACTCACAGGGACCTCCATGCAAATTCAAGTTTCCACCAGAGAGTACTCAGCGTAACTGTACACCCTTCACATCTTTTCTGTGTTGCTAGTTGATGGTTATTATAGGAAGGTGTTTGGCATATGTTTTTAAACAGATTAAATAAACACCATACATTTGCACTGGGAAATATAATTACTTTATTGTGTAACTTGTTGTAAATATTTTTCTCCTATATTTAAAGTTATCTGGGCCATACCTTATCCATCTCTAATTAAATCCACAAACAAGAGAGAATGAGCTGCAGGATTATGCAAGATTCATGCTTAAGATTTACTATGACTGTCATTGGAAAACAACAAATAAAATAGCATTTCTATGGCTGGCATGAAAGTGGTACATCTTTTTCTTTGGAAAATCTATTTCAGATTCCATAAATACTATATTTTACTGCAGTAGCTTGGAGATGAAAGGGACTTCTAGCTTTTCAGAATTACAGAAAATGATGTAGCAGTCCGTTTTTGCTTTCCTTCTTTCTTGTACTGAGTAGTTCAAAGTCTGTCTCTCTGCTTTTGTTACTGTGATTGTATTTTAAGTGTTTGACATTGATTGTGATATTAAGTATTGCCTCATTAGCCTCCTTATTAATGGTCAGTTTACAGCTGATTAATCCTAGTTGGAAATTGAAAACGTGTAGCTTGTTGGTATAGATGCTACCATAGGCTGTCTCCCATATATTTGGGTGTGGGAACAGAAAAGGAGACAGCAAGACCTGTGTGGCTCTTGCTCTCCCACACAAGTATGAGTGGGGAAGAGATTGTGGATAGTTCAGTTCCAGCCTTCCCAGGCATCATGCTCACAGAGCACTGCAAGAAGCAGCTCTCTACAGGCAAGAAGCAGGTCCCTTGCTGCTGACATTCACCATTCTCATCACTTGGAGGTGACAGACAGCGATGTTTCCTGAGATTGAAACAATTGCTTTATACATAGACCATGGAAAAAAGCAAAACATGGCTATAAAGTACCATCTTGGCATTTCCAAAATGTTGGTATTTCTTGGTTCTGTTGCTAAATTATTAGTAAAAATATTGCTGTTGTCTTTTTTTTCCCACAAGTGACATATATCTTCTCACTTTAATGTGAACTAAGAGGCACTGTGTTAAGCACTGAGTTGTGAAGAAAAAGGAAATAGAAAGAAAGGGCAAAACTCTTGCCCATTTAGCATGGCTAATCCAAGCAGAAAAATGTTCATTTAATATTTTGCAATATTCTGATCACGTCTATAACGCATTTCTGTGTAAACAAATTTTTTACTTTAAAAGCGTATTGTTTCTGATTGTATGCTTTCCACACTTCTATCAAAATTGTCCTGCTTAGCTGGACTAATTTTGCCTTATGTCTTTGCTGGAGTAGCTGATCACAAAGGAATTACAACATTACACTTCTCAGTTAATTTCTATGTTTCTAAAACATAGAAAGTTCTGCCTGCAGGTTTGTTTGCATTTGCTTATTTGGTTGGTTTAGTTTCCCTGATACTGTTTATGAGTGGGTCATGGACACTGTCTCTGATTTGCCTGAAGACTTCAGTTTGATCTACAGATGCTTGAAAAAGTCCATCTGGCATCAGTACTGCAAGCCTACTGATGTTAACCTCTTTTCCCAGGGAGGTAAAATTGCATCCTCACTCCTAATGTTTCTGCTGGTATTTAGGCTGGTCTTGGTTTTCCTTGCGTTTTTGAAAACAAAGGCATAATTTAGATTTAGTCTCTCTGGTTGCTACTGCTATCCATAGATTCTCTGAAGCAACCCATGAAGCACCTGTGTGCTTTAGAGCAATGTCCCAGGTTTGTGTTTGCCTAGCAGACTGTTCTGTGCTCTGCAGACAGCCTGGGAACCCTATGCAAGGGGCAGAAGCATGGGAGCAGTCAGGCGGATGCATGGCTTACCTTTGAGGGCTCTTGCAGGACTGCCCTGTACTCTGACACACACGTCCAATGCTTAATCATTCATAGTTCCTTTTCAGATGGAGCAACTTGCTCAAAGCCCTTGGTCTCTCCAGGCACTCAGTAAGAGTTCCCCTTACTGATGCCAAACATGGGTAGTGTTGTGCAGCAGCAGCTCCACTGTGGCTGCACCAAACTGGGCAATATTATTTTCAGCTTGTCACTCAAATCAGCCAACATCCGCTTGAAATACCTGCAGCCTTTTAAAGATTTCCCTCTGGAATTTCTGATTTCTTTGGCTGCAGTGGCTTGAATCATACTGAAAGCTCCTGCCTTCCTTTGCTCCTTCCCCTCTTTCTGTCTCTCAATCTTTTGTGAGCCATCAGCAGAAGTGAACTCATTGCTGAGCCTGTTTCAAGCCACTCTCTTGGAAGGTCTGTATTGCAGCTTTGCCTGGAGCCATTTTCCTGTTTGTCTACCTCTACACAGAGGTACCCTTCCAGTATATTTATCCTGATCAGCTTTCCCCAGAAAACATACTCAGGAATGGCACAAATGTCTTCTCCCTGTTTGCAATAGATGGAAACCCCATGGGATGGGCTTATTTTTATTTTGCCTCACTAGATTTCTTCAAGAGAATGCACACAAATGATACAGAATTGGTCCTACTTTGTCCCAGAACTAAATCATATTGCCTTTTTGAAATCCCAAAAGTTTGGATTCAACAGCTTTTAGATAATTATTGTAAAAAATTTTAAATATGTAAAATTGCCTTAGTTGAACAACAATTTGCATGGAGTATGATTTTGCCCTTCTGTTTAAATGCTTGTATCTTACAGCTCTTCTACTCTCCATCCAATATTTCTTACCTTGAGTTTTAATGACTGTAAAATGAGCGATGTCTGACAGATACACTTCTACTATTAAGTTGTTCAATTAATTCAATGTAGAATTAATGAGAACAACTGAATCTTTTCCTGCTTTTCTTGTTGACTCTGTTTTGTGAATTTTCAAAGATTACTTTTGAACACAGGAGCTGAATAAAGTATAGACACTCTTCTAGTCTTCAAATATACATATACTTGAATACTCAAACTTACACCTTTTATCATTTTAGGTCAAAAAATAGGTAGGAACTGTAATGTTGGTGTAATTCAGTTGTATTTTTATTCCCCTTTCTACGTGGAAAGAACTGGAGTGCTTGAACCAGAAGCACAGGTACCCAGCATGTAATTCTAAAGGACAAGTTCTATACCAGCAAGATTAATTCCTTGAAGATACTGTTTCTATATGGTTATTTCCTGTACATATAGAGATATGAAGAACTGATCACTTACTCAAGGTAAAAATCCAAAGTCTTTTAAGACTTTGGCAAGGAGCTATTCAGGGAAGTGAGTGTTTACATGATCAGGGCATATATTGTAAAACATTGTTAGTCTGGAGATTTTTGCAGCTTTGAGAGTTGAAATTGCCATTCAGGTAATGTACTCTGAGGGTGTCCAGGTGGAAAAGTTTGAAATGAACATCACAGACAGGGGCTGAAAAGGAGCTGAATCACTTAAGTATTTCTTGTCATCATTCATACCGTTTTTTTGTTTTGTTTTGTTTTGTTTTTTACTCATTTATGAAGAAAAAATGAAACAGCGTGGGGCTTCTTCTATGACTAAATTAGCAAAATAGAACAGAAAGTGGGAGAATTTACCCAGGAGGCATGAAATTTGTTTAGCATCAGATTTTGTGGGCCATATTTTTACCTGCTACTTATGATGTGGTTAGCTATTTCGGTCCAATACCTTTGCAACTTCAGGTCATCTATTTTATATTTTCTTTCTTCCTTTTTTTTTTTTTTTTTTTCCTTTAAATCTGTGTTAATTTTGTAATTGAGAGTTTTATAGTCCTTGGTTCAATCACAGGTAGCCAGTATCCCTTGTCAGTGAACCTTTGGGTGTTGCAATTATTCCATCTGGCATCCAGGTACAGTTCCAGGAATAGAGTTCCAGGCTCATCTGATAGTTATATGTCCCATCTGCAGCCTTGTGCAGAAATTTTAGCTATCCAAGAGGAATGGGTTTGTACATCTTGGTAACCAAACTGTGCTCACAGGTACCAAAGGGACAGGCAAATTAGCTTCCAGGCCTGCTGAAGGCATTACTCCAAGGTGTTGTGAAGCACAGAACCAGATAACACCAAGATCTGCCAGAACAGAGTGCAGAAATACAGTAGGCTCCAGGAGGATGAATTTCAGTGTCAGAGATCCAGTCACCTCTCTACAATTACACCTATTGTAATAAATTGCTTGGCAGACAGGGTTTTTCCCCATGTTATGCTTCTAATATAGAAATACTGGCTTGGCTTTGTGATTAATAATTTCTCTAGACCAAGATTTTATTTCTCTGTGGAAATAAGAATAAGGCTAGGTTGGACTTAGGGTCTGATTATGAGTCAAAATTTGTTCTGTGATGTTAATTATTTTATGACTTGAAAATGGCTCAGCAGAAAAAGTCTTGGGGATGCTGGTCCACAGCCACTGAACACAAGCCAAAGTGTCCATGTGGCCAAGAAAGCCAATGACATCCTGGCCTGTATCAGCAATAGTGTGGCCAGCAGAATCAGAGTAGTGACTGTCCTGCTGTACTCAGCACTGGTGAGCCCATGCCTCGAATCCCATATTCAGTTCTGAACCTCTCAATTAAAGAAGGACATTGAGGTGCTGGAAGTGTGTCCAGAGAAGGGCAATGGAGTTGGTGAGGGGTCTAGGGGTCTAGAGAGTAAGTCCCATGAGAAGTGGCTGAGGTAGCTGGAATTGTTTAGCCTAGACAAAAGGAAACTCAGGGGGGCCTTATCATTTCTACAACTCCCTGAAAGGAGGTCATAGCCAGGCGGGGGTCAGGCTCTTCTTCCAGGCAGCCAGTGACAGGATGAGATGATATAACCTCAAGCTGCACCAGGGGACATTTAGATTGGACATCAGGAAAAATTTCTTTATGGAAAGAGTGGCCAGGTATTGGAACAGGCTACCCAGGGAAGAGGTGAAGTCACTGTCCCTGGAGGTATTCAAGAAACAATGTGGGACAATGCCATGGTCTAGTTGACAAGGTGGTGTTTGGTCAAAGATTGAGCTCAATGATGTTGGATGTCTTTACCACCCTAATTGAGTCTGTTATCCTTCTTTGTTCACTTACCCCCTTTTTCCTTTCAGTAAATGAGAAAACCAACCAAACAAAAAAGCTTTTCTAATAAATATTGAATTACAGCTTTTGATAGTCTAACAAAATTAAGGTAGGGCTTGTAAATACAAATTACTTATTTATAACTTTGGGATTAGAATTTAAAGTGTACTTGTAAGATGACAGCCACACACCACTGCTTGTCCAGTAGTCATTGAGTCTGTCTGGCAAGTGTAAGTGCCAGAATCAATTCTAGCGGAAGTGGGTGTGTTATTTCTTACTTTATTTATGCAACAAAATGTGTGGTGAAATATTTATAGAGACATATGCTGTACTTGAAGAGGTTAGTTATCTGTTTACTTTCTTGAGGGGTAAGTAGACAATCCTTCCTGTAACAGAATATTTAGAGGCATCAGGAAAGTGAAATGTAAAGCTTTTTTCTAAGCCCATTACAAACAAACATCAACTCTTGAGCTCTAGAAATGTAAGGAGGAGCTGAAACGGGCAATAGTTGCTTGCGATTATGTGGTGCCAATTGGAACAGAAAATGTAAAACTGCATTTGCAATAGACATTTGATTTGGAGTCTGCAGTATTTAGTTCAGAGATGGCTTTTTTTCAACCCTAATTAGTCCAGGTTGAGTAATGTGCCTATGAAATCTGTATTTGGGCTCATATGAGACATCTAAATTATGAGTGCATTTGTCCTAGGTTGCATATACAGTCAATGGAAAGGGAAGTGCCCCTCAGAGGCTTAAGCTTGTCAAAGATCTAAATATTCTTCTCCTCTGGCCTGGGGCAATTACGTATCTCATTCATGTAAGTGCTTAAAATACAGCAGTGTGACCCTAGGCCTAAGGACTTGATGCTCTCTGAAGAATTAATAGCGGTTTCCTTTTTTCTTGTTTCTGTCATTCATGAAAAAGAAAATGTGGTTGCCATGTAGCCTGTCCCTAGAATTACTGTTCATAAAAAAAAATACAAGACTGGCCTCATTTCAGATGTTTATTATAGCATGTAGCATTTCTTTCCTTAGAAGCTTTTGCCTCTTTAGTGTCCAGCAATATGTGGTATTATTGGCAGTGAAGGAGTTTTTCAGTGATCACAAGTGTTCCGAATACGGAAGCTGTAACTGAAATATGCAATCACATCTTCCTGCTGAGAAATGGTTATGTGCATTTCTGCTCAGGGGGAAGCCAGGGCTGGAGAATTAAGAATGTGATAGACTAGCACTAAAATACAGCAAGAGTATCCTGGGTGAGCTTAAGGAGTACCATTCCTTTTGTCACACAACATTCACTTGAGTTTCTTTTCATTGCTTTTGCTGCATAGTGGTTCTAATGATGGATGTTACTATTTTTTATAAGAAAAAAAGAAAAAAAAAAAGAGAAGGGAAGAGCTGGAGTAAGAGAAGCAGATGTTAGAGAAGAGAAAGGGAGGGGAGAGGAAAAAGGCAAGAGTAAAGGCTAAAGAAGTCATGGCTTGGAATGGGAAAATTTGAGCTGTTTTATGAAGCAGTCAGCAAGTTACTAGCTGGTTCAGAAAATGTTGTCTTCATCTGGTTGTCTGAAGTTGCCAAACATTCAGTGTTCTTATGTCAAGTATCCAGTAGAGTGAATCTGTTCTTTTTCATGAAAGATGTGAGATGTTTTACTGTATTACAAGGTCAAAAACCGGGTGTTTGGGTCCCAGATTTGGAGCACTCTAAAAAAACACAACCTTGAACACTAAATTACCTAAAAGTAATACACTTAAAGACATTATTTGTGGAATCATTTTGTAAAGAGTCATTGAAAAAGGTCTTACAAGATCCTAAAATAAGTACTGTTTGGGAAAAAAGCCTAAACTTTTCTAAGTTAATTTATCTCATATTGAGTGTTTACAGTCCTAGATTTGAATAGGCTTTCTCATATTTGTAATAGTTGTTTTTCAGAACAGATGTGCTTCCATGACCACTTTACAGATTTCAGGAAAAAAAATGTTATGTTTTAATGTATATATCCTTTCATGCAATGTGTACACACAAACATCAAAGCAAAACTGGAAGGATTATAGATCTAGCTGAATTTATGTTAAATTCTTACACAGTGTAAGTTAACAGTGTCTGTTGGGTAGAATTTTCTTATTTATAATTTTTTGTGCTGTTGCTTTATTAAGAGTAAAAAAAGCTAATAAAATCTCCTACCAGTCATTGCCACTGATTTTCCATCTTGTTTTTATATGATGCCATTTGTTTTGTAAAAAAAATGCAAGGGCTTGTACTGGTATCAGTAGGAAGTGGTTACATCATTTGCTACTAGTCTCACTGTTTTTATCTGTTGTCACATCAGCATTGTGTACCAGGAAAATACATTTTGGTTTCACCACGGTGTTTACTGATGACCCCAGTTTACCCAAGTTATTTGACATTTAGATACTCTTTTAATCCTTGTCCTGTTTTTTGTGAGCTCATGGTCTTTATGTACTGCCATTGAGAGCAGCAACATCAAACCAACTGCAGTGGACAGTATGAGAATTAACATGTTTTCTAAGACAATAAAAAATTCTGAATTCATTTTTCTGCAGCTAAAACAGTTTATTTTCTGCAAACTTTTTTGAGTGTTTGCTAAGGCCTGGCAGTCCACAGGCTATCAAAGATGGAATGTAAATATGTGTGGGAGTACAGAAGGAGAAGTAGGAAGCTTTTTTGTCATAGAGAAAACTATTTGGCAGGAACAAACTCTTTGAATTAGTGCCAGCCAGATTATATTGGTAGGAGAGGTCACATAATAGTCCAAAGCTACTAAAAGAGGACAGATGTAAGAAAGAAATGTGTTTTTCTCATGTTTATGGGGATGCAAATGATGTGCACTTGCATAGGTCAAATATCCTCAGAAGCATTGGAGTGGCTGCCCATGGAGTTTGGGATTGCTTCTTCACTAAAACTGACATAATGGAAATTTGGCAGATGTTCTGGTTTGATTAATGCAGTTATTTTGTTTATCTAAGTAAATCAGATTACTTTTTGATCAAGTTGGCTTTAACACTTGCATTGACCTGATTTAATTGAACAAGTGTACAAGCAGATGCCAGTTAATGAAGTCTACATCCTGTTGCATACCTTTATTCTGTGGCTACTAATACTTCAAATTTACCTCAGTGACAAAGTAAAAGTGCTGATAGAAAAGTAAGCACTAGCAAATGCAAAAATATTGTATCTGTAGTGCACACTATAAATGATGTTTCTTTTTTTTTAATAAGAAATAAAATAAAATCTGCATAGCAGGCTGACAGCTCTACTGCCCTCAGCTATCACATACATCTCCCTAGCTTTAGCCAAGTTGTATCATTGCTTTTATACAGATATTCATTGTGTCAGCTGACATTTTACTGCTTTCTATTTTTTGCAGCCTGAAATGGCAGTCACTGATTCTGAAAAAAAGAGGTGTTTTCACCTGCTACCCTCAGCAAAGGCATTAAGCTGAAGATGTTTGCTATTTCTTAAGCAGGCAACTTGGTTTTTAAATTAATTTCATTTAATAAGATAATAAATTTTCTATGAGCAGGAAATTAACAAATCTTGTATTTTAACCACATACTCCAGTTGACTGATGTTTTACTGAATGGGAAGCACTGAAATGATAGCATAGCTCTAGGGATGAGCTGATTCAGCCAGCCCTTGAATTCAATACACAGGTAATTAGGAATTCCTTTGTTTACCTATTTTTTTATATTGCATGTATAAAGCAAAACTGTCTGTCTCTATTCTGCATCCATAGGGTGTCAATTATCTCTACTTCAACCATGGTGTATGTCTCAACGTTTGAATTGAAAAGTAAAGTTTTTCTGAAAAATTATTTCAAGCATATTAAAATACATTAACAGCTTCTGAGCATGTTTCCTTTCATCTTCTCCATTCATCTGATGTTTCATATTGTGTATTCCAGACAGAATCAATTTTGTAAATGCTAAATAGTGAAATTTGGTTTGTGAATATTAGTTAATTAATCATTACAACTGTAGCAGCACATTTTGATATTACTGTGTTGAGATTCATGTGGAGTGATAGCATACTGGATCTTGTTACCTTTTTGGTGAGAAAGGGAAATGAACGTGTTTGGTGTTTGGTCTAGCAAGGGTGTTAATTTACAAGGGAAGCACACAAAAGTAAGGGTATTTGAAAAGTTTTGTTTACCTGGTCCCATTGTGTGGATACAAGAGAAATCTGCCTTGTGTTCAGAAATAAGGTGGTCATAAGCACTCCACCCAAAACCCCATCTGTGGGTCTTGGCTTTTTCCCAGGACTACACATGCAGAGATCTCCTCACTGATAGTGCAAGCCTAGAAGAGTGTTTGACTTTGTCCCACAGGAGCTCCTCTTCTCTAAACTGGTAAGACATGGATTTGGTAGGTGGACCACTCAGTGGATGAAGAATTGTCTGGATGGTCTCACTCAACTGCCCAATGTCCCAGTGACATTCCTGAGGGGTCAGTACTGGGACTGGCACATCATATCCTGGGCTCCATCAAAAGCAGCGTGACCAGCAGGTCAAGGGATGTGATTTTCCACCTCCACTCTGCCCCTGTGAGACCCCACCTGGGGTGCTCCATCCAGCTCTGAGGTCACCACTACAAGAAAGACAAGGGACTCTGGAAGGAGTTCAGAGCAAGGTCACCAAAATGGTCAGAGGGATGGAGCACCTCTCCCATGGAGTAAAGCTGAGAGAGTTGGGAAAATTTAGCCTGGAGAAGATTTGGAGCACTCTGAAAAGCACAACCTTCCTGGAGAAGGTTTCAGGGAGACCTTATGGCATCTTCCAGGATGTACAGGGGCTCATTAGAGTGCTGGAGAGGGACTGCCTACAAGGATGTGTATTGATAGGACCAGGGGGAGTGGCTTCAGACTGTAAGAGGGTAGATTTACATCAGATAGAAGGAAGAAATTCTTTGCTCTGAGGGTGTTGAGGTGCTGGAACAGGTTGCCCAGAGAAGCTGTGGATACCACATCCCTGGAGGCTAGGCTGGGTGGGGCTTTGAGCAGTCTGCTGTGGTGGAAGGTGTCCCATGGTGGGGGGTTGGGAATTAGATGGTCTTTAAGTTTCCTTCCAACTCAAACCATTGAATGATTCCATGATTTTTACTTTGGTCCTTTCTGCTTTTCATATGTATATTTATGAAGATACTAAATCTCCAACATCTGCATTTTCAAATTGTTTCAGGCACTGGTGTGACACATAACTTTTCCTGCCTAACTGAATCATGTGAAAGGTGCTGCTCTCTTAGTGTTTCAGCTGTTTCTATTCTTTCATCAGAAGTCTGGGTTCTCTGGTGAAAAGCATAACTGCAAAAATACTGACTGAAATGCTTGCAAGACTTCTTAAGGAAAGTGTGCTAGAGCTTGGTTTTTTTCCCTCCAGCTTCAGTGAAAATATATGACGTAAATATTTTAGGGTCAGTATCTATTACATATGGGTGTCATTCTGTGCTCCTTTCATTTGTACTGGTTTAAAACCTATCAGCTAGTGACAGTGTATCAGGTGACAGCAATAGATAATCAAAATATTTGCCTCTTGCATTGCCAAATGAGAGAGAGAGCACAACCCCTCAAGCCAGGCTGACTTCATTGCAACAGAACATTTGTATTTCCAAACAGTTTCCATCTCTGCTGCTTGGATTATTTCTAGACTGTAACTAAATTGTACACGTGCAAATGGGTACAAATCAGTTGTGGTGTTTTCTGCAAAGCTGTTTCTTCTTGTGGAGTGACAGCTACACAAAATGAATGGGATTTCATCATTATGGTTAGAGGTGCTAGTAAAAACTGCACTGCAGGTTTAAAATGTTAGGGCTGAATTTTTATGGTTTTATGATTGTTCTAGTTTTCTTCTGAGACAGAAAACAGCAAAGACTATTGGAAGTTACTTTGTAGTTTAGAACTTGCTGAAGATTGCTGAAGAATTTCTGATTAAAACTTTCTGGTAACAACTTCACAGTTAAAGCGATCAGTGAAGGGAAAGTGTGTACACTCCAGAATATTTTAGTATATTTTGAGTAAAAGGTGTCAACTTTTTCCTTGCATAGGAAGAGAAAAGAATAAAATGTTCAGTAAAGGATGAATTGATCAGTAAAGATGCAACATGTGAAGACTAAAAGAACAAAATGTTCAGTAAGGGTGCTATATTCAGAATAGAATTACTTATTTTTAGAATGGATTTTTAAAAATTGCTTAGAAATAGTTTGGCTAATCCATCTGAAGGAAGTTTCAGCATCCTGGGAAAGTTGTGATATATGTTGTTTAGGAAGGCAATAAACAAGGAAATGCAGTCCCTGCATCAGATTAGTTAGGTTGCAATCTACTGTGATTCATTCCTTGATAATGAATGTTTTAATTATTCTCAACAGTTATCCTGAGGCCCTTTGGAGGGACTGGTTTGAAATCTGTATAATTCAAAGGAAAGTCTCCATACTACTAAGTGCCATTTCCTTATTGCTGTATGCATAAATACCCAGGTGGTGAGACCTGAATGACCCAGTGAATAGCCCTCCTCCTGTAATTCGACATTAAAACACACAGCTGTATCAGCCCATCAAGCTGCCAGAAAGAGAGGGATCCGTAGCTATTTATCTTTTTTACCTGCATGTAAATCTTAGAACAAAATGCAGAATGCTTCTGGTTGAACTTCAGAAGTCTTTTAGTCATTCCTCTTCCTTCTGTCTGTTGAATTTATGATCCTGATAAACCTGAGTCCAGGTAGCTCAGATAATATGTAAAACCTGAGCATATTGATAAAATGGTTTGGTTTTAGGTGGCTTCAAAGATCTGTATTTTTTTCCAAGGCAGGGAGTTATATTTACTACCTGTGTGTTTTAGAGAGGTTTAGATTAGTGATATTTAAACTGATTACATCTAACAGTGAATAAAAACACAACTGATGGACAGAAAAATGGTAAAAACCAGTAAACAACAACCAGCAAAATTCCTAAGACCACCCCTGCAGGATTCCATGACTACTTGTTATTCACAGCACTTTCAGAAGAAAGAGAAATATTTATTAAAACACATTCACATAAATACAAGTACTGGCTTCTGGAAAAAGATTGATCCCAACACCTTAAAATGTTCTATTTCAGTTCCTCCACTGTTATATCTGTGTGAATTCTAAATCCATAGCAGAGAAATAAGGAGGAATCTATTGCTCTGGTCTGATAATACTGCAACAAAGGCAATCTAAAAAGCACACAGTGGCAGAAACAAGTATGAAGGAATACATTTAGAGGAAGAAATATGATTTCCATGGAAGGAGAAATGCATTGAAAAGCACAGATCAAATTAGATATACTCAGAAACAAAAATATGGCAAAAAGGATAAAGCTCCAGCGACATAGACCATATAATGGATGATTGTAGGTTGAATAGTAAAAAGAATCAATAAATGAAGAATTTGCCTGAGCAGAAACACAGTTTATAGAGGGAGGAAGAAATGTCTAGCAGGCAGAACACAACAGAAAAAGCCAATGAAATGCTTTCCATGAAAGAAGGGAAAAATACATGTTTAATTTTGGGTTGTATTTAGTCTTGCATCATAGCATTCTACATGAATCATTATTTTATTGTTTACTGGGAGAAATTAACATCTCATTTACACAGGAGATGATGGTACAACCCCATCAGAACCTGTTGAGTTCTAATAGTATCACATTAGCTGAATGTGGCCCATTATCTGTAAATAGTCTGTCTGAGCTCAGTCCAGAATCTGAATCACATGATAGAAATAATTTTAAATGGGCAGCTCTTCTGCTGTGGCTGTGTTCTAGAGAATGCTTATCTGGGCATGGACATGCTAGAGGTCTCCATTAAAGCTGTGAATGTGCTTTCATCCTATCTAAGTGCAAGATTAACAATATTTGAGTGTAAGCTGCACACTATCAGGTTTTTGTCAATACTTTCTCCATGTGATGCTTCCTTTCAGTCAAAAGTGAGCATAACCCTTGAATGCCAGAATAAGCATACTTAAAATAAAATATCATCCTGACATGATGATGTAGAAACTGTCTGAAAGCAGAAGCTGCTTGTACCTGTGTTGTAGCTTACACCCTGGTTTTGCAAGGTGTTGGGATGCCAAAGAAGAGTGTTAGCACTGCTTTGTGTCTTCTTTCTTCATCAGCCTCTCATGAGCTCTTCCCTGTAAATCAGTCACACCTGGATCCTGGTACTGGGACGTTGGACCACTCCTAGGAAACTCTGCAGTTCAAATCACAAGAGCACAAAGGCCTGCAGCTCCTGTCTCCTGACTCATCAGGCTGCTCAAACTGCACCCTCAAAGCAGGGTCTTGTCTCCCTTTCTCATACTCCTGAGCATTTATGTCACTTTTTGTTCAGGCAGCCCATCAGCCCCACAGCATCTCCACAGACTGCACAGGTGCAGCTTGCTGCTATCATCCCTCCAATATCAGCAGACTTCGTGCACATGGTTTCCCTGCCCTTGAGGTCTGTGTTTTGGTTTCCAAATGCATGTGTGTACAGTGTGAAGTACACACTTGAACAGGATTGCTATATGTAAGTAGCTTTGTGGCTTTAGCCCTAAGAGTGCTTGGACAAGTCCCACAGTTTCTGGTTTAGTTCAGATTTTCTGGTTTTAACACTACTTGAACCTTTCATTAGTAGCAATCAATGACAGCAACCAACGAATCAGATCAACATTAATTAGACAACTGATGACTCTTAATATAGTTAATGATTTTTCCTAATAATCAATAAAAAATAATAAAAAAAATAATAAAAAAAATCTTAAATTATTAAATTATTCTAATGAATTCCCATTAAAATTTGAACAATTTGTTTGCATAGTGCTTCAGTAAGGAGTTCGAGATCATAGGTAGTTTAAGAGCCTACATCCTAACTGCACCTAAACACCTTTAAACAAAAAAAGGACCTGTTGGTTAATTTTTTATAAAAGTAGGAGTTTTTTAGGACTTTCTGTGAAAGGTTAATGCTAAATGATGAAGAGCTCTGTCTGGGCGGTTCTTGAGGCAATCAATCGTGCACTGTCTTGGATTACATCTGAGCAAGGAGTATTTCCTTCCTTAGGATCAAAGTAAATAAAGCAGATACATGCTGACAGTGTGTTTTGTTAAGATGTGGATGCATGTGATCTGTCCATCTCTGGTTACTCAGTCTGAAAGGAAACAGTGCATGTAGTACACAGATGGAGTCCCCATACACTCCACTTTTCATGTCACTGAGCCAAACAAGCCAGTGTTTGATTCAGAAGACAGGTTCTCTCTTCCCTTGGGCTTTCATTAGCCCTTCCCCTGCAATTTTCCCAGCTGAAGTTTTTGAAGAAAGGTGACAAGAACTTTTCAGCATATTTTAGAGGAAATTTTAACTGATACCTTGTGCAGTGGCACTTGGACTTCCATCTCCTGCTGCATGCTAGGATTACAGTAGTATCTTTCACATATGCATTTCACTGATAACTCCTAGTGCTCTTGTAGCTGTCCAAAATACACAGCTTCATCATCTATGATTTCTACTGACTGATCAGCTATTGTTGTTTTCAGTCCCTAGGCATGCAACTTTCCTCTTCTCTGTTCCCCAATTTCAAGTAATTTCATTCCCTTTGACTGAAAGGAGAGCTTAACTTGGTACAGTAACTGAAGTGCACCCCAAACTGACAGTCAAAGTCTAGTCTTATGGAAGGAAGGGGCTAATTTTCCAGTTTTCAATACTATTTGTCATTGTCTTTAATGGAAACACCCAAATGGCATTGCATTTTGTAGACTTTTGAAGACTATTCCTGCAAAGAAATGTCAATCGATTTTGAAAATTTGAAGTATGTGAAATAAATACTCCTTCTCCAAAAGAAGCAATATTGCCTAGTGATATTTTAAAAATCACTTCTAATTAAATTAGCCTTCTAGAATTCATAGCCACAGGTAAAGGTTTTGAAACAATAGCTTCAACCCTTCATGTATTTCAGGTGGCTTGTGAATGATCACAAATTAGTTTGTTTTAAACGTTGACTATAACCCAGAACCTTTTCAAAGCTCAGGTAGGCGAGCCATGTTACTGAAAAGATGAGTTAGTGTGACAGAAAGACACTGTGTGTCTCTCTCATATACAGTAGCATGGAACCAGGATTTAGAGATTGAATGTCTGCACGTACAAATGCATGTATAATCTGTGCTCCTGGTAGGAAAGATAAATTCTTTATATTTGTATTTAGTCATTATATAATCAGGGACCCACTTTATGATTCCATTTGCAATGTGTCTACCGTGTCATGCTATTGAAGTAATAATGCATAGATCAATAACTCAAGCAAAGGCCTTTTTCTAAGCATAAAATAAATCACTTAGCTGGGGAACCGAGTCTGAGTTCAAAGAAAGTCAGTTCTTCTTGTAGGGTAAACACATTTGTTACAGTTAGTTGTAAAAGATAATCAATCAACCATGTTTTTCAAATGCATCCATTATTGTCATTACAGCCAAATTTCTGAGATGTCTTTTCCCACTGTAGCATCAGATGTTTAATGTGTTCAGCATCCAGCAGCTTCTACTCTGAAGGTGGGCTGCTGGATTTGGGACCATGTAGAACAGCTGGTCATATAGGAATGAATTATTTGTGAGATGAACCTGGACAAACTTGAAAGAGATAATGTAAAACTAGGTTATATCACACATAGATTTAATTTCTGAGTTAGAGATAGGGTCTACTTTATGTTCTTGTTTTATACAATTAATAATTTGGTAATTCTGTTTCTGCTTGTAGCTGAAAATTGCAAATCTAATTTGAAAAAGATAAACACTGTAATAGCTGTTACAAAAAGTAGCCAATAGTAGATAAAAAGTGTTTGTATAAATAGAAACAGAATCAAATTTGAATATAGTACAATGGGGTGGAGGAACAATTATGTTTAGCATCTCCAGTGATCTATATTGGCATGCAATATGGTTTTAGGTACATCTTTCTCATCTAGCAGAATTTGAACTATTTACAAGTTTTGTACCAGGTACAGATTTTGATACTTGGTCATAAGTGGAGTCATTTTGTTTGCATACTGTGGACAAAAACCAGGTCACATAATAGTGAAATAAACATTCTTAAAATTTAAACTGCTAAAATAATTGTTCTGTAGTTTTAATAGATACTTTAAAATAAAATATTTCCTCCTTTATTGGCATGATCTGTGTGCATGAGATAACGTAGCCAACTTTGCATTTGGTGTGAATAGCGCCGCTTCTTGATTTGAGATTGCTCTCACAGCAGTTGTCAGATTTTGGCTTTTCCTGATCATATCACCCTTGAATTAGGGTGATATGATCAGGAAAACTCCCTTTCTGCCATACCTCTTATAACCCCAAAGATTCCAGAATTTCCTTAGAAATTTGTCTCTGGACACAGCAGCAAGTCCAGGAGCTGCACTGTCAACAAGTGGCCCAAAATCCAAGACTATAGATGTACCTGAGGGAGGTGAAGAAGCTGCACAAGCAGTTGTGGGGTTAGAGGTTCTACAGGGGGTTTATGGTTAAACTTCTGCCTGTAATTGTTGTGTTAAAAAGCACCATTTTAGCTGGTGTTTTAACCAATTTCAAATCTTTCAGTAGGCAAAACTCACTCAAATAAATGTGAATGGTGTTACAGTTGAAAAATAAGGTGAAGGATATTACCCCTATTGATCAACTCATCAGGAGTTGGACTTTAATGATTCTAGGTCTCTTCTGACTCAGGATATTCTATGATTTCGTGAGCTTAAATTGGAAAGAACATGGTTCTGATGTCAAGATCCAACCTAATTTAAATTTACATATGTATCTATCATCTTCAAACTATGTTTACTCTTGGAATAATGTATTGCTTGTGATTATTTGCCAACTTCACAACTATAAAATAGATATTTTAGCAATCTGATTCATTGCCATGTCATTGGCTTCAAAGATATTTTGCCTCCTCTTCACAAAAGTCTGTTTTCTTCATGATCTTACTCATGCTATGCATATACAAGTATCAAAAGGTAATAATTAGACACATCTGCTTACATTTGCCAGGAGCAGATGTGAGACAAATTATAAGTGAACATGAGTATCACTCAAAATCATTAAAGAAGTGACTCTAAAATAATTTCTGAACTTTGACAGGCAGTAAAATATTCTGCATTGTCATATTTGTGCTATTTGCAAAAATCTCATGTTCAAAATCATCTTCATATGCAGTTGGATCAAAAAAGAATTGTGTAAGTGTTTCAGGTTACAACTTCTACTTCCTTTCCCCTGAGAAAGATAAGCTGACAGCCCTGACAGCAATGCTTATTAACACCACAGGACAGTCACATCAGCTTCTGAGCAACACTGCAGAGTCCTAAATGACTCCATAGATTTCTCCAGGAAGATGGAAAGAGAATGGCCTTATGAAGTTAAACCTGAAATCTGCCTTTCTTGGTATTCAGTTTCCTGCTGTGGGCAATGATGAATGCTCTAGCATAGTACAAAAGTAGGTTGAGACTAAGTTATGTTAGTTCTCTGATATTCTTCCAGCATCAAACTATGAAACTGCTCAGGGGCTTCCTGGGACATCTGCTTACTTTTTGGTGACAAGCAGTGGGTAAGAAACACCTGGTTTAAACACACATATGCATATACATATACATATACATATACATATACATATACATATACATATACATATACATATACATATACATATACATATACATATACATATACATATACATATACATATACATATACATATACATATACTGTGTGAAAATAGAATATCCTTTCAGTTGTTAAGAGCCCAACATCTGGTAATTTCATTTGCTGGTCTCTGTTTCTTAAAAGTGAGGAGGAGTAAATAGCTGTTGGCCTCCTCCACAACATTATTACAGATATTTCCAATTTATCACTTAGTTGCTTCTTTTGTAGGCAGAAAAGTCCTTGTATGTTTAGTCTGGTTTTATATGGAGTTTTGTGCCCTTCATTCCCCTTGCTGCAGTTCCTTGTACCTTGCTATGCTCTGCCCTAGTGGGGACAGGGGCCTGAACTGTACTCAGTATTCAATGTGTAAAGTCAACTAAAATGATGCAGTGCAGTGAGTTTTCTGTTTTTCTTCAACACTTTCAGAAACCATAGAATGGTTTGGCTTGGAAGGGACCATGAAGATTATCTGTTTCCAACCCTGCCACCATGTGCAGGGATGCCACTCACTCACCTGATCAGGTTGCACAGAGCTCCATTCTGACTGGCCTTTCTCTTTTCCAAATAGTTGTAATGTTTGCTTATTTTGACTTTACAGAATACTGAACTGATTTATTCATAAAAATGCTGGCTAATACCAGAATTTTTTTTTTTTCCTGAGTGGCCATAGTTAGCTCAGAACCTACAAATTAGTCCATAGTTAGGACTGTTGTTATTTCCCCATGTGCATTACTTTGCATCAGCATTGATTTTTTTTCCTTTTTTATCACTCAGGCATACAGAATGCTGCTGTCCTTCTGCACCTCCTCACACTCACACCTCTCATTTTTACTATTCAAAGAAATGTTGTAGCAAATTTAGGTACCTCAAATTTAGGTACATCTCCTGTCTGTCATGTTTATGAGGATGATGGACGCCTGCAAACATCCTCATTCAGGTCTGCAGGTGACCTCCCACTGTTGCAAAAACTGCTGGTCTCTGTTTCTTGTCTTATACCTGGTCATTAACAATGTAAATATAAAACATTCTTGCTTTACAAAGCTTTCTTTTAATATTATTTGATGATTCATATTAAGTGCTTATGTCTTTAAAAAATTAATGCTTAGGCAGTTTTGTCTTGCTTTTTTATTTTGCTTTTCTTGTATATATTCTTAGATATTTTCTTCTCCTTTGGATGTGACTTCTTTTTTTGAAGTAATAAATTTAGTTGTAATAAAGTAAACATTCTGAAGTTTGTTTGTTTGTTATTCAACAGTTGCTTTCGATATTTAAAAAATCATATTATGATGACTATAAACAATCTTCTCCAACTTTGAAGCAAGTTTTTTTATTTTTTATTTTTTGAAATCAAAAACTATTTTCATGTTAATTTAGTATTTTCTCAGTTTCAAAAGAAAATTTCCCAATTCCATCAGGTTAATGAGCAGTGTTTCTGTCACAGCATTTTGCCCCATGACTTGCACATTTCTCAGAACCCAGTCAGGGGTATCTTGGCTTGTTTCAGCTTTTAGCAAAAGCTTCTGCATGAATCAGTCATTTGTGGTGTCATTTAGTCTCTTCATCACACCCTAACCTGACATTTACCCAGTCTATGTGGGGATGATTGAACTTTCTGATTACTAATTTGTTTTCTTATTGTCTTTTAAATCTCTCTTGGTACCTCACTCACACCACTGTCATCCTGATTAGGGAGTGACAGCTTTTTCTAATATTTCTGTAGTCCTGGTGTCTTAATCTATAATGTGCAACATTCAGAACAATTATCTGATGCAAAGCATTCTTTAACACACATTGCATCCTTTTTTTCTTGCCTGTGTAGTTTGTAGTTTCCACTGACTGCCTTTCCTTTCATGCTCCTGTTAGGTCAATATTGTCTCTTAAAACTAAGTGTCCTCGTTTCTTTATCTAATTTAAAACTTGTAGCATTTCAATAGTAGGATGCATGTATTTGATCTGGTTGCTATTTTTTCTAGGCTATCTTTAAATGGTATTTTCAGGCACAGAATGAGCTTGTGTCCTATCTGAGTTTTATGAACTTCTGTCCTATGTTTCTTCTCAAGGATATAAAGCTTTGTATAATTTCACCCCTCTATGATATATCCCCAAGCCAGATTTTCTTCTGCACCTGTTTAAGTTTCCTCTAGTCTTTAATTCAATCTCCTTCTTCGGTGACTTTCCAGGTTTTTACTTACAGCAGCTTTATCTGAATCCCATTTTTGCTGTAAAGACTTTGTGCAAAGTTTGTCCGGTTCCTGATGAGTCTAAACCCTCTATTCCTACATCATTGTCTGAAGCCAGCCTGAAAGACACTGCTGGAGCAAGAGCAGAGGTAGATAGATGGTCAAGGATGTAATTTTCATATTTGGGAGGTCACCTGGTCATCCTGACTGAGCAACTCTGCAGAATACTAATCTCTAGCTGAAAGCAGTGGTATATAATGTACCGGGCTCATGCTGATTCATTTTTTCCATCCAAAGGCCTTGTGGGGAAAATGATTTTTTGCCTCATAAATGCACTTCCTGCTTCTGAGATATTTGGCAGTAGTGGATGAATTAAGTAGAGCAATGGTTATCAGCTGTACCTGTGGGAAAGACAACTCAATTTTCTGTAAATAATTTGTCTCTGCCCATGCTTCTGAATTTGAGTTGTGCCTTTGAAATCAGTGTGTCCACCTAGCACAGCTGTATGTGAGGAATTTTGCTGTGAGTACACGTTGCTGGATCATGTCCCACTTCCCAGGCACTTGCATCCCCCAGTCCTCCTCAGGGCTGCTCTCCATCCATTCTCCATCCAGCCTGTATTTGTCCTCAGGTTTGCTCTGATGCAGGTACAGGACCTTGCACTTGGCCTTATTGTACTGCATGAGGTTCACACGAAGGGGAAAGTAATTATCTGCTACAGGATCAGTTTTGCTCTAAATATCCTAAGCAGACACAGACCCCTGGACATGCCTGCCTTTATAGACCATACTGTTTGTGGCTTAAGGGGTTAGGCAGCATTGTAGTTTGAAACTCTTCTTCTTCTTTTTGCAATTGCACATTTTGATTCCCTTTTGATTCCCAAAACTTATTAGCAGACCTTTGCAGGATGTTCAGATCCCATGTAAGAGGAGAGACTTTCCTCCAGCAGGCTATTTCTCTATAAAATCACTCACAGCCTGATCTTTAAAGGACACTGTCAGAAGGACACGCTCTCTTCCACTTCTTCCACGGGTCTCTGTACAGCAAGAAGTTTGTGTAGATGTTAAATATCATATCTCCTCTTGGGTGCAGCATTTAGGGGGGGTTTGTCCCCCCCAAATTTATTTTGTGCTTTGCTGAGTTTCATGGGCATTGCCGTGTCTCAGGGTGAGTTTGTCCTACCTGCTGTAATGAGTTGTTACTAAATGCATGTTTTCCTTTTGACTTAGCATGCATCCTAATTTTGTTACTGAGAGAAGTAGAGTTGGAATTAGCATTACTGATGGAGTGAAAGGAAGATGTGAGAGAAGCTGGCAGTGTGAGTGACACATCTGGAGGGAAGGGAGGAGGCAGCAGAGGATAGTTCAGGCATCTCCTTTGCAATCCTCAGCCACCGTGGAGAACTCTCTTCCAGTTTGTTCCCTTTGTCTGAAATGAACAGATAAAAGCCTGGTACAAATGAACTACCCTCTTACATCTAGAGAGCCACAGTGGCCAAGGTATCTGTAGTGGCAGGGGATCCTCATGAAAGGCAGAGAGGCAGCAGGCAGCCAGGGCCCATCCCATCCCCAGCCCAGAGCAGGGCAGCTGGGGGCAGCAGGGCAGCTGGGGGCAGCAGGACAGCCCCAGCCCTGGGGTGGGCACCTCCCTGGGGCTGGGGACGAGCCACTGCCCACGGGTGCGCTGGGCGTGGTGGGCCAGGGCCAGCTGGGGCAGGGCTGTGGAAGACCAGCCCTGCTGTGGCAGGGGTGGGGCAGGAGCTGATGGACCCAGGGGCTGACCTGGAGTCCTGGGCCCTTGGCTCTGGCAGGGTGTGGGGATGTCCTCCAGGCCTGGTACTGAAAAGACACAGATTATGTTTCAAGTTTAGCATAGCTAAAGCATTTGATGGCTAATTTGTTCTTGCTCTCTTTCTCAAAGGGTGTTTTGTTCACTGTGTCTGTCTTGAATGGGTTTTCCTGTAAGAATATCTACTGTTTCAGATAACTACAGACAGCAAGTAGAACTTTGGGTGCCACCTTGGTGCTCCAGTGCCAGTGAGATTGGCTGGCTCCCAGAGTTAGCAAATGGATAGGTTGGGAGATGAGAAAGTTTAAGAAATTCTTCCCACAGTGGAGTAAATACTCCTTTTTTGGTGTTTTTTTTTTTTAAGCAAAATGTGTGGATGTGAACAGATACGTATTTTCATTCAAGTGCATGTATCCATCAGCTCTCTGTTCCTAAATATAGCTTTGATTTTTTTTGAAGACTCTGTAGTGATTAGAAAAAATATCTACAAGTGCCTTTACAATGGTCTTTTTACAATTCTGTGGTGACAAAAAAAAACCTGTAGACTTTTCAGCATGAAATACTGTTTACTGAAATTTTTTTGAATATTTTTCATGTTTAATCACAGCAAATAAGAGGGGCATGGAGCTATGTATTTATGGTCACAAGATTTAAAACACATCTGTGTGTGCCCAACTTTAGATTCTGTGCTGAAACACCTTGTAGACACTAAAAGAGTGCATGCATTCAATAGTCTAAGAAGTTGGAAGGCCTGAATAAGTATGACAAATAATATCAACTTACAGGGCTTTCTCAGAGTTGGGTTTTTTTTTTTCCTTCCAGATTTATATTGATAATTCAAGAAATGCAAAGGAAAGATATAAGATTATGTATTTATGGAAAGAACAAAGTAGAAGTGGGAGAAGTCTTTCATTCTCTAAAATGGGTACTTGGTATATCCCAAATTTTTAACCTCATTCCATACCTCCAAACTGAAAAAAAAGTAAACCTACAGCTTTAAGATTATAGGGCAGTAGCTCATTTCTCCGACACACTGGTGGCACATCCTGTTACTGTGTAGGAGGCACAATCCATTAGTTGTCAGTTCCCATCTCTCTAAGGTCAGCTGCCTCAATCGTGGGAACCAGCTGACAGCTGATAGAAGTTGATTTTTTCTTCCCTGTATGTTGTTAGTAGGATTTCAATTAGTGCAATTAAATGTACCTGTTTTCATGAGGTCTTGTTGGCATTAAAATGTGCTTCTTGAAACAAGTTCAGTGAATCACTTAGCCTAGCATTATTTTTCTTTTGTATGTCTTTTTTTTTTTTTTTTAAGGGTATTTGATGGTATTTTTTGTGACTTGATCTCTTTGAGAGTTTTCAAGAACAACATCTCTACATCTGGCATTTCTATTCCTCTTTCTTAGGAGGGACCTATCAGATACTGGATTTTTTTTTTCTATCTGTCCATCAGCAAGTGGATTTTGATTGTAATTTATCACAAATTCTTTGGACAGCTCTTCAGGGATATAGTGTAAAACCGTACTTTTTCTTTTTTTGCTAGCTTTCTGCTCTGGGTCAGAGAGTATTATACCCATGATGTGTAAAGGTGTGAGTTAGTTTTCCTTTAATCAGTCCTTTGGGAATAGGAATTCCTGGTTACTGAGAAGCCTGTGGTGTTGTAATACCTGTGATACTCTGAATCAGAAAAGGTATATTGAAGTATTCTTCCCCCCATCCTCATCTGTCAGGGATTAAATAGCCCTGCTGTCTTCCTATTGTCTTCTGTCCCTGAAATTAAATATTTTCAGGATCTTGCTTTTTCTCTATATTCGCCTTCCAAAGCTCACCCCAAGCAGTTGCTTTCTTGTCAGCTGGTGTCCTCTGATGTTGGGATGAGAGAACACCCCAAGAGAAGGAAAGCATCCCCATCAGTTTGGGGTGGGTAGAGGAGCAGAGAGAAAAGAGCCAATACCCAGATTTTGCAGAGGGAGCTTCGCTGGCTGTGGCAGGAAGGTGCTAGGGGCAGCACCCCTCAGGGTGCCTGGTTGCTCCCTTCATTCCTGCTCAGAAGCTTCAACTCCACTGCTGTGACCACCACCTGTGCCCAAAAAGCAGTGGAGAAGCTGCTTTGGGTGGTTGCTATGTCAACTGTGCTCTCTTTGCCTGCAGAAAGCCAAGTGCTGGTTGGTATGGCAACCCTCCTCGGAGCACCCAAGGATGCTCGATGGCGAACGGGCTCTTTGGAGAAGGCACTGGGGTATCAGTGGAGTGGAGGCTCTTGTGCCAAAGGGTATGAGGGGCAGGAAAGACCCATGCAATCCCACATTTATTTGGAAAAGTGTTTTGTAGAATCAAGTAAGTCCTTGGAGGCTAAATAATTCTTGTTTATAACACCATTCTTTCGTGTTTCAGTAGAAGAGGAAAACAGTAATGGTAATTTTGTACAAAAGATACCAAGACAACATTGAGGTATGGAGGGTCACACTGAAATCAGCATGATTGAGCTGCTTTAGCATTTTCTTAATGGAAGAGTATTGTAGCCACATGCTTGGGAAAATATGTGCTATGTTTTCAACCTGTCAGTATTGTAGAGGTGGTGCATAGTGTCTAAGAAAAGCCCAAGTCAGGATCTTGTAGATGAGATGAACCTTTACTGTAACAGCAGGTAGGCCAAGAAACATTAAAAGAAGAAGCTTTGGTGGATTAGAGTGGATGAGTGTGTGTGTCTGTGTGCATGCTCAGGTCTCCTTTGCTCAGGCTGCCCAGGAACTACATCTATTGCCACAGACATTCTCATCAGGCAGTTCTCTCATAAAAGACTTTACAGAAAAACAGACTTTGGTGGCTTTCCCCATTTTCTGGCAATTGAGTAAGAAACTGTATTGTTTAGACATTGGACAACACAAAATGTCAACAAGTAAAATATCACATGAAAATACAGGTTTCAGGCATTAGAACAGGCTGCCTGGGGAAGTGGTGGAATCACCATTCCTGGAAGTGTTCAAAAGCCCTGTAAATGTAGAATGTGGGGATAAGGTTTGGTGCTGGACATGGTGGTTGTAGTNAAGGCTGCCCGGGGAAGTGGTGGAATCACCATTCCTGGAAGTGTTCAAAAGCCCTGTAAATGTAGAATGTGGGGATAAGGTTTGGTGCTGGACATGGTGGTTGTAGTTGGACTCAATGATCTTAGAGATCTTTTCCAGCATTAATGATTCTATGATTTGAAGTTCTTTCTTTAATCATTTTTTTATTTAATATGAAAGTTGCTGAAGCTATTAGAAAATTTTGAATTCTGAGAAAAATGTTTATGTGATCATCTCACACAACTGACTAGCATTGCTGGTAAATTCTGATTTCTTATGGTCAGCCTTTCTGAAAACATCTTCATTAAACTCATTTTTAGCTATGTGAATTAATGTGTGCATTGATCTATTTGTCAAGTCTCTTCTGCGTGTGGTAGGGTAACAGATTTACAGGTTTTGTCAAAGCATGGGTTTCATGAGTTTGGCCTTGCTACTCACTTTGGGCTTATTGGGAAGATTATAATTCAATCATCAATGGTGCAGAAATAGCTTCATATACTACAGGAGCCATATCTAATTTTTGAAATCGTGTAGAAGGTGAGGGAAGAGATTTGACATTGTTAAAGAGACTAAGGCATGGATTTTCAATAAATCTTTTTATCCACTGAATGAGTTCTTACTTTATTAATTCATCAAAATTAAATAATCCAGAAACTGATGGTAATAATCACATTTGTCTTTTGGTCAAGAAAACAAGGATGTGAATTTACTTCCAAATGCAAATTTAAATGCAGGAAACTGCATTTCAGGTAGACACAAGGCTATCTTCCCAAGCAGTGAAATAGTTCTTTTTTGCATCATTTTTTTCCTATATTTCCAATAATTTTCAATATATTCTTTCATTTTGCATTGAGAATTTATTTTGCTTATTTGCCATATTAACAATATTCCATCTTAATTATTAATTGCAGTGTTTATCTAGCAATCTTTTTGAACGAACATTTTTACAGCTAATAGAAAACTTGTAACATCAGTGATTCATGATATAGTAAGACAGCAAACAGTGATAGTCAAATTTAGAGCATTATTGCTGCTATAATTATGTTAATTTTATTTTGATGAGCAAACTATATTTTTGAATTTTTCTTTCACTGTTATTGAGTGAAGGAGAGGAAAACTAGAGATAACAAGCCCTGTAATAGAAAACAAATAATTGTTTCCTTTGCTATTACAGCATATTAGTACTTTTCATTAATTGGTCTTGTAGTCAGTGCATTAGGTACTGTACATTTTTTGTCTGAAGTGGCTTTTTAGGAGTGGGTTAGTTGTGTTTCCTGCATGGTATGCTCAGTCCAAGAGACACATATAATGTAGAAAACGCTTAAAATTTCTTTGTATATGGTTAGCACATGCAAATTTGTTAGTCTCTAATTCTTGCTTAAGATGTATTTAAATCATAAGCAGTACACACGAAGACCACAGATGTATTATACACTATTTGTGATATCAGCCTCTTTATTGTTTTATCTAAGTGTCTTATCTTGATAATATCCAAAGTATTATCTACTATTTGAGGGTTTTTAGTTGTGTTTTCCACTCCCCTTGACCAGGGAAAACTACATTGAAAGAACAGCCATCACAACTTTTTGTGTGCCTTTCCTTACATTAGTGGCATAGAAATTCAAGGATGCCCAGCACTGTCTTTTATCCTTGTAGGATGTTTCAGGGTCTTTAAATGCACAAAAGAAAGATCATGTTGCCTGTGCAAGTCGAGCTTTTCCCATTCTGAGGACATTTCACCTGTACTTGAGAAGCACTGTGTTTGTTGGCTGTCAGAGCTTTGAGTGATTTTGTTACCATGCTTGACCTGAAGCGTGTTATTGCTGTGAGGATCTGGAGAGGTAAATGTTGAATGTTACATTGTATTGTTTGGGGGAATAAAATATGTTTTATAGAGGTCTTTGCTGCTGAGAAAATTGTCCACTGCTCTTTGCAGTAGCTAGTATTTCCTAAAGCTGGCAGCTCTGTGTCGTCTTTGACATACAATAGCACCCTAATGCAGTAGCTGTAGTGCTATGAATCTCTTCTGGCTTTAGACATCTACCCTCTTGACCTCCATATCAGAACTTGTTATCAGAAGCTCCCTGGAGGGAGGTGGCCCTTAATAAACTTTGTAGAGTATTTACTGAGTGGTAAAAGTTCATTTTCTCATTTACCTGAAATATCTAGCTCATATTTTCCATCTACGCTCAAACCATTTTTGTGTTTCCCTCCAGGGTCTAGACTAGGGAAAAACTTTCTTTATTCATATGAAGTCTTGAAAATTAGTTAATCAAAGAATGAGAACTGATCCATATGGGTTTTTAAAAGTGTATTTTCTGCAGGTAGTGAGCGACTTGGTGGAGCCACCCTAAGGAACTGGCCTTTCCTGCTCATTTATCACTTCTTGTACAGCCAAGCAGTTTCAGTGCAGTTCTTATATAAGCTTGCTGCTCCCTTTTTTTTGAGGGAATTGAAAAAGTGTGATGGTGGCTAAGACATAGTTCATATTAATTCTTTCTGTCATCATCTTCAGAGCCGGTGAGGCTGGCAGAGCCCAAATGTACAAAATGCAAATATAATCATATACATTAATAGACATAGAGTTTTGAGGGTTTTTTAAAATCTAAAATTAAGATGATATAAGAAGTAAGGAGGGTTAATAGAGAAAGCACTAGTGAAATTTGTACCTTAGAGAATGTGTTTTGGAAGTCCTTTTTTCATTCAAGACACAGGAAGTTTAGCATGTTTGATGGTTGTTTTGTTTCTGTGCATAATTTGTAGAATTTTTCCCTGACATAGTAAATGTTATTTTAAAATTAAATGCCAGATTATTAGTGCTTGTATTGTTATGCATGTTTTATTTCGCTAATTAATTACTCCATTCATTATATGTTAGCATGTATTTTATCTCAAACCAAAGGAAAAAGAAAGCTAGCCTAGAATTTTTTTTTTTTTCTTCATATGTACTGCTTCTCTTATATTTTGGTGCTGGCCAGCTCACTCCTTTCAATGCAATGCAGTGCCACCCCTTTTCTTTGTCTCATTTCTTAGTATTATTTTGTGCATTTACTGTGCAATTACACATAGTGAGCTTTTGGTGTACTGTTCTTGTGTCCACAACTTTTATAATCCTAAATTTCTTGACATTGCTGTGCAAACCATTATAGAAGCCAGAAAGTTTTGAATGTTAGTTGAAACAAACTTTAATTAAACAGAGCAAAACAGAGCTGGTAGAGGATATTTTCTAACACTGATGCAGAGAGTATGCATCAGTATTAGAAAACTGATTGCAGAGAACATGAGGAGAGAGGTGGTAATGGGAGTGAGGCAGGTGCACCCAGAGTCTCGTGCACCTCATTCACTGCTGAGCAGGGACCATCAGTCCCACGAAAGAAAGCTGCTGACAAAAAGGTTAGAGCTCATTCTCTTGAGCAGTCATGTCAGATTTGAGGTTTGAGGAATGAGATTCCTTCCAGGCAGTTCCACATGGGCTCCTTTCTCTCATCACTGGGCCCTTTTGTTTTCAAAGGTCTCCTATTAGTTTCTTAAAATGGGAACAGCTTTTCCTTGATATCTATAATGATTTATTTTTCTAAGCAAATAAATTTGATTTCTTTAAACCGTAGCAGCTCCCTTATTAAAGAGAATGAATCACTGAATCAAAAATGCAAAGTCTCTGAGTGTGAAAGGCAGGCTCAAGTTTCATATGATTTCAAGGAAAGACCAGAGGGCTTGAGGGAAACAGGGCAGGAGCAGTGCCTGAAATTGGATTGTGTCCACGTGAAAGCTATTACAAGAATGGACCATTCCCAACAGCAGTGCTTAGAAAACTTGAGCATCCTTTTCTCACACAGGCAGCAAGCCTGAGGGGTTTTGCATCACCAGCTTGTAGAACCAGATGCAAATGCAGGTATCCTGTGGTTTGCACACCTGCTGCTAAATATTTAAATGTGTTTGGAGATCACATAAATTTCTCAGTATTTTGTGAAGAATCTCATGAAGAGTTTTATTGTTTAGAGCGCTTCTGTAATTTGAAAATCAGAGTTTTAATGGCCTGTACTTATGGTCTTATTTATTTCATGTGATTTTTTTTTCAGTTTTGCTGGCACATAACTTTAAAATGTTCATAGGCATTTTTTTAATGTTTTGTTATACCATGAAGCTAATGAATTAGGACTACCATTTAAGCCTTTCAAAGCATTTCAATATAGCATTATTACGATATGAAGAAGTCAGGTTAGCAAATTCTGAAATGAAATAAAGAATTTTTAAATGGATGTTTTAAGCTTCTGTATCCATGTTTAGGCTCTTACATTAGTGATCACTGCTTGTAGTAGACACCATAAGCCTTAAAACTGACAAAATTATGAAAATCAAACACTGATATTAGTGGGACTTTAATACAATTTACTGTTTTTCAAAGTATCAGTGTAGTCTGTTGATGAGAAAATATTTGTGTTTCTGCAAAATGCAGTCTCACATAAACATAGATGTATAATCAACATACCTTCAGCTTATTTTTCAGACAGAAATTTGCATACTGCTTCAAAATACTTTAAGTGTTTTTCCATTTATCTGTCATTTTTAAAAATGGGGAAGATGGCAGTATTCACCCATTGTGTCATTTATCATTCCAAAAATATGATCATTTTGGGCAGTTGTCAGTGGAACTACATGAAAGAAAAGCAGGAGCAGGACAAATGATACTGATACCTGCTGAATTTCATAGCAGTTGAAATGCCCCCTTAGTCTAGAGTGATACTTGAATGATATGAACTATTTATTACGTGATACAAGTATTTAATTTTTATTAAACATTTAAAAATATTAAATTTAAATTTAATTAACAGCAGAATAAGCTATCAACAGGGAAATTATTCTCCTAGTTACACAAAGTATGGTTGACTGTTTACTTCTCTTTTTTTTTTCCTCACCAGGATTACACTTTGACTATGTATTTTCAACAGTACTGGAGAGATAAGAGGCTGGCCTATGCTGGCATACCTCTCAACCTCACGCTTGATAACCGAGTGGCAGATCAGCTTTGGGTGCCTGACACTTACTTCTTAAACGACAAGAAATCATTTGTGCACGGCGTCACTGTGAAGAATCGAATGATTCGCCTTCACCCGGACGGAACGGTGCTGTACGGCCTCAGGTCTGTGCTCCCACGATGAAGATTTCATCACTGCTGTTATGTGTTGTTGATGTTTGCTTCCTGGTACAAGGTTATTACAAACATTGGTTAGTTTATTATGTAACCTTCCCTGTAACTCTAAGAGATGCCAGTAGAAAACAAATGACACACTCGATGTTTCTTAATTTTGCCAGAAGCGCCTTCAGTCAGGTTTTATCTGTTTCTGTACAGTCACCCTATCTGGAAAGCCCACTGGCTATAGGAAGCAGAAAGGCACATATTAATTGTAAACCTGAAAATCCTGTCCAAAATACAGGCAGTAAGATTGAATGTGGGTGCTTATGTGGTCTCTTGATGTGTACATAGTCTACAAAAAAAAAAGCCAGAAGTAGCCCTGGTTGGGGAGAGTCAGCCACAGCTGAGATCATGACCCGGTACTTTCAGTGACTTCTTCAAGCAGGAGTCAGCACTGTAATTGCTACATTTCAAACCAGAGGTACGAAGTGACCTCACATTCTCTTACTTTCTATCTGCTTTAGGTTTGACTTGTGTTTTCTATCTCTTCTGCCATAACTTTCATGGTTAGAAATGATGAAGTATCCTTCCCTTCATAAACTTAACTACACCAGCAAAAGTCCTTATGGAAAACCCAGTAGTATCAAAATTTTACTTTATTTGAACAGGTTATTTCATTTACTCCATTGGTTTAAACCAGCAAAACAAGTCTTTGCCAGTGAAAGCTCCAGTTCCATAGTTGGAAGTTTCTTGCATATTTAAGCAGTGATAATATTTAAGACTGGTGAACATAGGTAGTGAAGGATAAAAGGTCCCTAATGTAGAAATAAACCAGAAAATTGATGCAGATGTGTTCTATATCAAGTATCAATATTTTACCTGCTTTTCTTTTTTATCAATGGTTGAACTTTTTACTTGGCTTAGGTCTTGGCCCTCACCTTTTTAACTCCTATTACATGTCATGTATGGGGAATTGAATGAATCTTTCTAGACAAAATAGAGATAGACTCAGCCTAAAATGAAACTTCAAAGAAGTTTAGAATGTTTTCTCTGTAATTAACTGGTTTTAACAGAAGGAGGCTTTTGTTTTGCAAGGTATTGACCCAGTATGGAACACTACAGGTTTAGGATGCTTTTCACAAGTGGTTACATGTAAAAAAAAAGTATCTGAGATATATTTGGTTTTTTTAATGTCAAGAAATATCCCCACAAGCAATATAATAAAAAAGTAAAGGAGATTAGAATTCTTGTGATTCTAGTAATATGTGGAAGTCTTTCTGTCACAGTCTAAAAACATTTGGACCCATTCAGGTGAGGATTATCTGTCACAAAGTAGTGTATTTGAATAAGGTGGCTTCCTGTTCTGCAAAATACAAGTGTCCACAGCAGATGCATTTCACATCATACGAATTGCTCAGCAGAGTTTTCACCCATGGCTCATGTGTAGGACACTTCTTCCCATTCCTTTTCTCTGAAAGAGGTGAGATATCCATGATATGAAGCAGCTAAGTTACATAGTGAAGAATGAATGTTTTAAATTAAATTGTGGCAAAATATAGGCTATTGTGATCAAAAGGAAGAAAATATCTGAGCCTTATTTTTGCTGATTTAAAGACCTGTGCTTTGTGTTGTTCCATCAATTCCCTACTTCCTCTTTTATGGCTTCAGAGCATCCCAATGGCATTGAGCTCAAGCTGAAGTCCAGGGGCAATATGGGTTGAGGCCAGAACTTAGAGTTTTATGGGCCACAAAGCACAGGGTCACTCAGAATAATAGGTGAAATTTTGGAGGGTTGCAACCAATTACAGAACATCCACAGAACAAAGCAGTTCCTCAACACATATACAATTGAGAGTGATCCCAAGGCCACACTGGATGTGTGTTCTCTTCTGAACAATGGAGGATTTATCACAGTTTTGAAGGACTTGACCTTCAGTCATCCAAGGTTCCTCTCTGCTTTAGAGAAAGCACTTTGCTACTGCAGCAGAAGTCTGTGATAGTGGGAGAATGGAACAGTAGCTTTTTGAAGTTCAGCCCATTTCTGGGGAATTTTTTTCTTTGGCCAACACACTAAATTTGTTCTACTTTCTTCAGAACAATCTACAAGGAAAATGATGATAAAACAGCTTTTTTTTCATAAGAGACTACAGAAGAAATAACTATTTTATAGTCTGGAGATCAAAAATAGTCTGACTGCTTGTGTTTCTCATGCACAAACCTCTTATTTTTACGCAGTACAATTTTAAATGTTAAGAGTAACTGGAGTGGAGGAATATATGTCTAAAAGGACTCACATATATATCTAAACACAATATATATCTAAAAGAACTCACACAATTATTACCCATATTTGAAACATGATGAATGTTTGCAGGGAGAAAAGGTTAGTTTTGATCAGTCAGACAAGGCAACCACGCTTACTTCTATTCTTTTTGGATGAATGTATTTCTGTATCAAGAAAGTAAACACTAAACTGTGACCTAGTCACATATGAAGTATCTATATTGCCTAGACTGCTTCATAATGTAAAAGTTTTGGGGGCATAAAATATCCTTTTCTCAGTTATGTATGCAGGACCTCATATCCCATCACAGATGGGGCTCCTATACAATATAGCAGTACAATCAAAGACAATGAGCCCAGGAATATAGTACCAGAGAAGGATAAGAGAATCTATATCCAGAGGAAAGAAAACCAGAGCAGGAAAAAATTAAAAACATTTCCTTTGTGAGTTGCTTTCACCCAAATTGTATGTGTGTCTGTGTCTATGTCCCGCTTCATCTTTGTCTGGCTCGTAATCATTCCTCTGTCACTGCCATGATGATGAGTTCCTGAAACCTTGTTGTCTTGTGTCAGGCACCATCCCATCCCATAAAAAGTAAACCTGCTGTTCCTGGGAGCATACACAAGCCTGAGCCATTCATATTTGCTTTTAGTGTGCATTTGTGCAAGTTAAATTTGGTTGCTTGAATGTTCATTCAGGAGGGACCTCTGAGTACTAAACTTACTTTATGTAAAAAATGAGGTAAATTTGTTTCTGTCTATTTCTGGCTGTATCTTCTTTTCTAGTTCACTTTTCTGTTGTGTAAAAAAGTTTCTTGAGCAAAAATGTGCAGTTTCTGGTACTGGAACTTGTGATGCAAACCCACTAGAGTATGTGAACAGACCAAAATAAAAATGCATTCCTTAAAAGTCATAACACAGTTAAGTTGAATATAAATTTGCCAGCCGTATAATTTTTTTACAATATTGTAAAATTAATAATTTGTGTTCTGTAAGGCTGGCATTTATAGCTAGTTGTGCAACATAATAGTTAAGAGTCTGCTAGCACATTTCCTTTTGTATCAACTTAGCTCATGTGGATTCTGCTGCAGGATCCCACATGAGACCTAGGTTAGTGTAGGCAAATCTTCTGAAGCATGGGAGAGAACCTTCATATCAACAATTTTCAAGCATGCCTACTTGTTTTACTTTGAACACAGCTATTATTTAACTCAGGGGCAAGATCCTTTCTTTGCACAATCAATATGGTTTTGTTAAGGGCATCATTACTTGCTTATCAATAATCACAGGTTTAAGAATAAGTTTCCTCCTCTAAGACTGTATGCTAATCCTAGTCTTATATGCTTAGCTAGAGCTGCTCTTAGTAATCGTATTGAGGAGACATATAAAGAATCATGGAAAGCTTTGGGTTGGGAAGGACCTTAAAATCTTCCTGTCATGAGCAGGGACACCTTTGATTAGATGAGGTTGCTCAAAGCCCTGTGCAGGCTTCAACACTTACAGGGACGGAGAATCCAGAACTTCTCTGGGCAACTTGTTCCAGTGCATCACCACCCTCAAAGTCAAAATTTCATCCTAAAATCTGATCTAAATCTACCACCTTTCAGTTTAAAGCTATTCCCCCTTGTCCTACCACTACACATCCTTCTAAAAAGTCCTACTCCAGTAGGACACTTGTAGCCTGTCTTTTGGTACTGGAAAGCTGCTATAATATTTCTCTTCTCTAGGCTAAACAACCCAGATGATTAATCATCTCCATAGTTAATAGCTCTGTGTCTTACCATCCTGCCTGAGATCCCAGAAGGGCATTTGCAAATGTTGGTTGCTGAGAAGACATTTCCCTAAACTGCAGAGCAACTGAGGAACTGCTGTTTGTACACTGCTCCAGCCCACTGGAATTTGTGTTAACAGAGGAACCAGAGCAATTCCCAGGGGCAGTTTGGAGGAAGGCTGACCTAAGTATCCTCTTGTGATGCAGTACTTAGTACCTGAAATCCTGGGGGACTAGCATAAGAGCATTCAGAGGACAGTCGGATCCTATATACTAAGGATAAGCATTCTTTCCTTCCTTTTCTTTGAGATTGGATAGAACATTCATAATAACAACATCAGGGTTTTTTACTGTGAAAGATGTGAAGAAAGGCACCTAACTACTTTTTTCTCTTGAAACATTACCCTGGAATATTAAAGTAGTTTACCAGATTAGAAGCCTGTAATTTGAGAAGGTTAATGGGCAGAAGAAAGAACTTCAGAGAAAACACATTCAGAGGAAAAACATTAACATTGAGGGTTCCAGCTTTTAGAGGTACATTTAAGGCATTTTCTCATCTTGTATTTATTAGCATAAATTATCACTAGAATATTATTTGTTTAGGAACAAACTGTGCAAGGTCCATGTCTTATTTATATCAAAAAAGGATCAGTAAGGAATGGAGCTAGTCAGATTCAGAAGATAATTTATATGAAGCGATTATAAAAACAATGATGCATAATAATGTACATACCCTTGGTGAAGGCTGTGATTCAGAAAAACATCAAAATATGCTGCAGATTAATTATGAGCATATGGTTATATCTGTCTAAACTTAGAACAAATATATAAATCCAGTAATTACAAAATGAAGTGACAGTGCTGTGTGAAGCTGTTAAGACAGTTGTTCTGGTTGCACGTGTTTATTGTTGACTCTTCTGATATACAAGAGGTTGATGAATAATGCTGATTCATCAATACTGAAATGTTTTGCAAAACCATCCTTAGGGTGCTAAATGGTTAAATAGACAGAGAAGTGAAAGTGTATTGTTATTTGAAAAGAAAACTTAAAATTCAGTATGGAGCTTCGCAACAAAATCCTCTTTCAATTTGAAAACCAGGAAAGTAAGATTTGAAACAAAGCATTTTGCTGGTCTTACAACTTTTTCAACATTTCAGGGTTTTTTTCTAGACCTGCCACAAAACCAAGAAATCAGTTATTCATGCAGCTGCAATCATTTTTACATTTGTAGCAGACTATTTTCACTTCATGGTTTCTGTTATAAAGTCGTATCTTTTAATCTCAGCAAATGTTCATGTAATATTTACATATGAGGATAGGTCCATTGAACCCCAAAGGGGCTGGTTGCATAAGGGTAATTCACAGTGAGTTGTTCCACTGAAAGTCAGTGTACTTGCTTCTCTATTAGGCTGCTGTTCAATGTAAAAATACGGACTAGATTCTCAGTTATTGTAAGCTGTTCTTCAGAGGGTCTTCACTTTGGAAGATAAACAACCCCATCACCCAAAACCTGGATTACTGGCTGTATGGTAAAACTGTTTGGTGCTTATATTTCAGAATCACAACCACTGCAGCATGTATGATGGACTTGAGAAGATACCCATTAGATGAACAAAACTGTACTCTGGAAATAGAAAGCTGTACGTACCTAAGAAAATGCACGTGAAATCTAGTTTGGATCTACTTGTTGGGGTTTTTTTTGTTGTTGTTGTTGTTTTATGGAACTGTTTAATATTTACACATGTCTATAAACACTGTTTGAATCATGTAATTATCACAATTTAGATTTTTTGTTTGTCTGTTTATTTGAATTATTAAAAGATATAAGGAGTCATCCATTTCTAGATAGATGAATACATCCTAGAAAAATGAGGTTAGGACAGAATGAAGCCATTTAGTATTCCTGCCTGACTTGGCAGAAGTAGTGACTGTATGCTTATCTTCAACATGAGAGATTAGTATTTGTATTTTTATCAGATTTATTTTTAAGAGAGCAAACACTGTGATACACTTTTCTTTCAGTATGCTTTATTATGTGTGGATCATCTTGGTGCAGGACCAATCCTGGGCTTTCAGACTGACCCCCTTTATGATTTGAAATTGTGTTACAAAAAGAACAATATTCTCTTTTTCACCTAGTCATGTCCTAGGATTGCAATATTCAGATGTGTATTTGCACTTCAGAAGTACCTGGTCCATTTCTGCTACTGGCTGGAAATTGTGGGCCATATACAGAAAATACTAGTAGGTATTCCATATTCAGCTGTAGTCCTCCACTAGTGGAAGCTAGGGGAAATGATGCAACTCACAGTTTACTGTGAGTGGAAAAGGTCTGCCTCAGTTATGTTTCTCTGTGTTCATTGAATAATCAACCTTCTTCTGGTGATTATCATCAGTGTAAATATACATTTGGTTTCAATGCTAAATGCATTTGATATCCTAAATCTTGGTTAGTGTTTTCTTTTCACTGTGACCATTAGTGAATAATCTATGAGTGATAAAAAAAGGTAAAATAAAAAGAAAGCTGAGTATTTTGCCTAGAATTCCCAGGCAGACTGTAATGGTGTGGCCATGTGGGAGACCTTCCCACGGGCAAAATACCATACAGCTCTCCAGCTGTACCAATTCTTTTTGTTGTCACAAATGACGAGCTGAGTGTTTGAAGCTACGTTTGAGTCTGCTGTTATTTCTGACTCTCTTGCTTTGCCTGCAGATGGCTACACAACTGATGACATAGAGTTCTACTGGAGAGGTGGAGATAATGCAGTCACTGGCGTGGAGAGGATTGAACTTCCTCAGTTCTCTATCGTGGAATACAGACTGGTGTCAAAGAATGTTGTCTTTGCCACAGGCAAGTATTGCCATTTGTCCATTTAGCATTTAATTCTCTTGTGCATGAAAATTACTGTTTTATCAATAACAATTAACTATTATTACCAGTCAGAATATGTAGCCTCCGTTGCATGTTCGGATAAAGAAATTACTTCACAAAGCCTGGAGGTAGGAGCCCTTGCATTCAGTGCTGCATTCAGCTCTGGGGCCTCCAACATGAGAAGGACTTGGACCTGTTGGAACGAGTCCAGAGGAGGACCACAAAGATTATCAGGGGCTGGAGCACCTCTCTGATGAAAACAGGCTGAGAGAGTTGGGGTTAAGCCTGGAAAACAGAACCTTCTAGCAGCCTTCCAGCATTTAATAGGGCCAACAAGAGAGGTAGGGAGGGACTTTTTACAAAAAACATGTAGTGATAGCACAAGGGCAATTGGCTTCATACTGAAAGAGGGTATATTTAGATTAGATATAGGAAGAAATCCTTTACTGTAACAGTGGTGAGGCAGGAGGTTGCCCAGAGAAGTTATAGATGCTCCATCCCTGGAAGTGTTGAAGGCCAGGTAGGATGGGGCTTTGAGGAGGCTGGTCTAGTCAAAGGTGTCCCTGCCTATGGCAGTGGGATTGTAACTGCGTGGTCTTTAAGATCCCTTCCAACCCAAACCATTTTGTCATCCTTTGCCTCCTTGTTTATTTTTGTTATTTGTGCATGTATGTGATACTTAACTAGACACCTAAATATCTGTAGTCTAAATAAGTATTAAGTCATTCACCTCTGAATCATGAGTTTAAATGTAACCTACAGGGTAACTGATCATACATAAATGTGTTTTGGCATGCTAGGTCAAAAAGCCACCAATTTTATAAATACCTCCCTGCAACTTTTCAGTGCATGTTTGTTTTGTTGTTATATAGTGAATGTAATGTCTTTTGTCTCTTGACTTGCACTGATAGATATACTATCATAGCCATACTTTATACATAGCCATCCAGTGCATTTGTAGTCATTGTTAAAGTGCTGAAATTAGATCTCTGCTTGTTTCCTTGAAGAATGAATAAAGAGTTAGTAGTAACTCACAGCACCTGATGACTTTAGATTACAAAGTGCAAGGTTGATTTACATATTTGGTGTTAGACACCAAAATAGGAATATGTGTGACAAAACCAAAGCAACACAGAAAGCCATCAGCACATGTGGGGCCATTATTTGGTTCATTATTGTGGCCTTCAGATTTTCAGTGCTGTTCAGACCACAGGAGTGTGCTGTTCCATCTGTCTCAGCACACCAGAACAAATGAAGCACAGCTCAATCATGTTTGTAAGCATCACTTCACCCACTCTTTGGACACAGCATCTGTTTCAAAGTACACAGAAACACAAGTTGTATTTCAGAACAAAATGTAAATATTGCTGGGATTGAAATTAGTATGAGGGGGTTTGCCAGCTGCTGCTGTTCTCAGTTACCATTGTGAATGGAAGATTTTTTTATATGATCAGTTGCTGTAATCCCACATCCTTCTGTCCTGCAGCTAATGTCATCTTTGGCAGCCAGGGCTTACCTGCCCCTCCACAGGACTGGATATGCTTTTGTAGGAAGGCTCTTTTAGACAACAAGGAGAATACAGAGAACTTGTTTGTGGAGTGACTTTTATGACAATCCAAGGCCAACTTTTAGTTCAGTCTGAAATATTTCACTAAATGCAGGACTTAGTAATGTAGAGAAAAGAGATTTGTAAAAATCAGGAAAATGAGAAATCCAAAGAGATATGTGACAATACTCCTAAAAACTAGGAGTGCATATTTCTGTGACTGACCAAATGTTCAGAAAATTAATGTTTTTTTCTTAAAAATACTACTGAAAGGAATAAAAAAGTCTCATGCTTCAGGGTTTGAGACAGCTTGGCATTAGAGAGTCATAGAGAACAGCATGTTTCTTGTGCCATTTTCTGAAACATATAATTTCTTTCACTGATGAAGACACAATGCAATGCAATTTACTATTGCCTTGATACAGGACATTATAAAAGTGCTTGATTAATGATGACATTTTGTGACAAGACAGGGAAACATCACATTTGTTTCTCAAAACCACATGTTTAAATCTAAATCTAAAGCATGCCAGCAGATCAGATACATAAATTCAGCAGACACTTTTCAAGTTTCTTCTCAAGAGTTTTTTCCAGTCCTAGTAATTAGGGCCAGTTTTCACATATTTTTGGAAAATAAGTTAGGCATGTTTTTGGCTTTGAGGTTATTGAAGTCTCAGGGGGAGATATTAGTTCTTTGAGCGCAATATCTCGGGGAACATTTCAGAGATTTCAGTCCTAGTGTGCTTTGATTGAATAAAACTAAAAGAAGACTTCAGAGTCATGCCATAAACAGCTTTTGGATTAGTTATTTCTCCTATCCTTCAAGAGAAACTGTGCTGTATAATCTTGTGTAACTTAGGCAAAGGGAAAAATCTGTTCCCATAGTTACTACTGAGGAGCAATGATCAGCATGGGAAAACCCCCATCGATAATGACAGAAATCTGGGTGGAGCTGCAAGAATGCTGGAGGAACTGCATGCCTGTTGAAGTGTAGAATGGAAGTTAAAATTTATCTTGCCAAGTGAGCAAAATGTGTCTGAAAAAATATAAAATTCAGTATGGACAAGTTCAAAATATAGCATCTGTGCAACTGATTATTCCTATCCAAATTAAGGATAGAGAATGCCAGGTTATGCCAGTGTTCTGTGTGTAGAAATATAGGGGTTGTTGTTGATCTCAGACTTAACGTGAGCCAATAAAGTCTTTTTTGGGAGAAAAAGAAAAGAGACTAACAAAACCACAAATCTCATCATAAAAAGAAGTCAGATTTACATTGATAAGGCTTAAGCTTTGTATTTTTGGTCAAGGGTAGCACTCTTGAAGGCAGTAATGGAGCAATAAAAGAGGGTTTATGGAAAATAAGCAAGTGTGACTGAAAATCTAGAAAACGTCATACCTGAAATTAGTGTACAAACAAGTATGGTCATGTAGTTTAAAAAAAGAGAACACTTGATTGGGAATTAAATAAAACCTTCAGGTGTCTAGAAGTTATCTGCAAAGCCATGTACAATAGTCTGTTCCCTTTATTCAGGATTTTTAAATTGCTATGAAGAAGAAATACCTGGTTTGACTATCCTTCACACATCAACTGAAGGCCATACAGGATACCTTAAGATATTTAAATGGCACTGGATCCCCATGTGTCAGTAACTGAATTAAGCCCACAGTCAAATGTTATCCAGTCAGTGCTGCCAGTGAAGCTTAAAGAGCTATTCAGCCCTTGAACACCTCTTTTTTCTCAAATGAATATTTTAAGACACTCTTCAGTTGCCTAAGCATAACAATCTGCTGCTTCTTCTTCTTGAGCTGCTGCAGAAGATCTTGGTTAGCAGTTAGGCTGCTGTTCTGGCATCTTACAGCCTTGTTTCTATGTTCACCATCTACTGCTTCAGTATTGATTACCTGAGTAGTGTTCTGTTCTGCCCTTCTTTAGCCTATCACATCTCAAATGGCTTTAGACACCTCAGTATAGGCAGTTAAATCCTTAGATTTAACACCCTTAGAATCAGCTGGCTCTAAGTCTAGATCTCCATGGTTTCTAACAGCTCGTGCTCCATGCATGAGCAAATACCTGCATTCAAACACCTGAAATGTAGTGCTAAGTCTGTTGCCTGAATCTGCCTCCTAAATGTTTGTTATCCCAAAATGCTTGGATAGTGAACAGGAATGGGGATATGTAAAGCACCACCTAAAAGCTTCAAGTCACATAGCAGTCAAAGCCATATTAACAACCTGTTGGTAAGAGGAGGGTAGTCTTAAAGATTTGAAAATGAAATATTTGCTGTATTCTGAAAGATCAGTATGTAAAGTACATTTCCAATTAGCCAAAGAACCTTCCCAGAAGAACATATTAAAATAAGAATTTTGTAACTGACCAACTCTGTTATTTTGTTTCATACTTGGATAAAACAGCAAGAGACTAATTTAGCCTTGAAGCCAGATATTTCAGCTTGCTAGCTTTTAATGAAATTGGAACAGAAACAAGTAATCTCTTTTTACCAAGGGCCCAAAAATGTGAAAAAGGAATATTTGGGGCTCAAGTATTGATTAAGTATTTATTTTCATACTTGCATTCCCAATACTGTTAGATTGAAATACTTTTGGCAAAAATCTTTTGTTCCTATAGTATTTAAATTAGCCCATACATATCAACAATTTATATGAGATGGGAGGAAGGATTACAAGGCAAAACAAGGTAAAAAGGAAAAAAACACCAAATTTTTATGGAAACTTAAACAACTAGAATTTCCTGGCAAATAATCTCTAAATGTACTGAGCCTTAATTGACAAATCAGGCAAGTAACAGTGTAATTGTTGAACCAGAAGTCAACTCATATCAAATAAGTAATCCACAGAATGGATCTTTCTAGATAAATAAAGATCTGGACTTACAGTCCTTGCTCCATGAAGGTTAGGACCCATCCTTCTCACAGAGCTTTAGCTATTCAGACAAAGAGGGGGGAATTAACTACAGGAAATAAGGAGGGGTCCTTATTTTAATTGTTTTTTTCCACAGACTCCTGTGGCATGTTTGTTGGAGGTGAGATACTGCAGCAGAGATGGCAGGTTGGATGCAGGGTCAATAGATAATTTTTGAAGACATAAAAGCAATCCAGTTGAAAGTAATATAAACTCTCATAGTCTCAGGGAGAGGTACCTAAAGGAGAACTCTGGCTATCTAGTATGATAAAAAACGAGGCTACCAGTTCATATTTCAATTTCAAGCTGACCCTAACAAAGTCTATACTCAACTATACATGTCAACTGCACTAAGCAGCTGTAAGGCCAGCAAGACTTTTGTTTATATTGTCCAGGAGCCTCACACCATCAAAATCTACTCTGAGACTTGCAGGGTTTGGATTCATCTTGTTCTGATTTATGTTGAGTATAATTTCAGTGTCTACATTTGAATTAGGTGTCTGAGTTGGTCAGAATCTAGTCCATGCAGTTGGTGGAGTCTGGAGACAAATTCAGTACACTTATAGGAGTCCATTTTAGGAGGTGGTGGATAATTCTCTAGGTTTCATTTGCTGGATTGACTGGATGAACTGGAGCTTAGACACCAAGTTCATGTGTAAGTAGTTCAAGTGTGTTGCTTAATCAGCTGCTGTTTGAGAGGGCATAAGGCAGTCTTCGTGGTATCCACGTGTTGATCTAAAAGATGTAGGGGGTATATCATGTCCACTAGCTGTGTCCTGGTGTCTGAGAGATGTCACAGGGCATCTCAAAAGGATCAGGGCACCATCAGATTAGCAACTGAATCTCTCTGTTACAGTCAACTCCAAATCTAGAGCAGGAAGACAGAAGGCACTGACAGCCCTCGCCCTTGACATGGTTCTTGGGGTTATAACTTCAGACAAAGAACCTGGTGCTTGAAGCATATTTAGGTTGGTGTCTCTGGCCTTGAGGTCAGCTATCTGGGGAGACCACCTTTAAGGCCAGATCTCACTAGTTGCAGTAATTACCTTACCTAATTAGACAGAAATGGTGCTGAGGTAATGAATGATGGTCACGGGTGAAGCATTCAAGATAAATGTCTGAAGTTCACTCTGTTATATAGTTTCTCAGTTTGGGATTTCATTACTGAACATTGCTAACATATGTGACACATTATTCTCCCCCTGTTGATAGACATCTCTTTCATACCATTTTCTGTGCTTTATCAACAGTGAAGTTCTCTCTTCTTTCTCTGAATTTCCCTAGTGCATTCAAGGTCCTTGGCTCTGGAGCAAGCCAAGAATTGGTTTGAGTCAGTGATTCAGTTCTACTGAACTTTCTTGAATTAATTCTTCATACTATTTAATCAAAGAATCATTTCAGTTTTCACCTCTATCAATAATATTCCACAGATATCCAGACCTGGACAGGACTTTTGAAAAATTTTACACACTTTTAGAGAATCCTTAGAGTGGGCAGTGTATTATATGAAATAATTTTCTCAACAGAGCTTTATAAAGATTTCTGTCTGATGCTCTACTCTTATTGCAGAAAGGTGATCAGGTCTGCTGCATTTTTAATGTATTTCATGATGGCAGAGTTTATATATTTCATTATGGTCTCCTGTTTTATTTATATAGTCTGCAGACACAAGGCCACAGAAGCATTTTCATAAGAATCCAAATGAAAAAGTTAAGCTTTGCAAAAAAAAAAAAAANTAAAAAAAATATTAAAAAAAAAAAAAAAAAAAAAAAAAAAAGCCAGGCTGGTTTCAATGAGAAAACTTGTCTTTTGAAATGAAACATTGTTTTTTGGAAAAGATGTTTGCTTGCTGAAAATTGTGTCGACTGCTCCAGACAGCAGAAAACCTTGGTCTAATCAGGATGAAATACATCCTTCTGATTCCACCAATATACTTCTATTGGTGAAACTAAAAGGCATTTCATTCTGGAAAAAATGCTACTGATTGAAGTAATCACAGCAACCAGATACACGTACCAGGTATTTCTTTTCCTGGTGATAGTTGTTCTGAGATTGTTTGATACAACAGTTAAGGATATTTGCACAAGTTTGATATTACCTTGATGCTCCTGCTGCCTGGAAATGGTATGGCATTTTTCTGTCATATGACTCAAAGTGTAACAAACTATCAGGAATGTGATGGAAAGAAATCTGCAGTTTTCTATTTCTTCTTTCCCTTTCTTTCTTAGGAAATCCATTATTCATGTCTGTATGGGCAAATGTAGTTTCTTAAGCTCATATGCAAACACATGAATATAATTTAAAGGGAAGTTTTTAATTTTTCATTTTTATTCTTGATGTAATCTTTCATTGTTTTTACATATTTGCACTAGAATGGAAGAATTAGAACATGAGGAAGTGTTCTAATACCTGGTTGGGTTCTTGGTATGTGCTGAATTTTTTTTTAGGATGTTGACTAACTAGATCTTTTAGATGAGCTGTTAGAAGTGTATCTAAGACTGGTAGTGCGAACACTGAAATCTTGGAGTTAATGTGTGAATGACTACCTTTTTCTTATACATCTGTACTCAGATTTAATCATCTTTGCATTTGGTGAAAAAATTCACAATTATTTTTAAAAATTTGAGATTTCTAAATATATTCATCTGAATATATATACATATGTCTAAAATGTATTCAGTAAGATTAACATCAATTCAGTAAGATAGATACCAATTTGATATTAAGTTGGTATTGAGGTTATTAATTCTTTTCATTGTTAATTTTTTTCTGTTTGTAACTGTTCATGAATTATATATATGCACACAAAATTCAATTTTTTTTGTTTAAAATATGTTTGGAAGAAAAATTTGGGCTGGCTATAATTGATGGTAGAGGATCTAGTCTGAAGGCTTTTCCTTTAGTGAAATACATTAGAATTTATTTTTGACACCACAGGCCACATGTTTCTTAGAGTTCAGATGTAATTAAGAAGTTTCATCTCTTGAGCAACTCTTCATTGTAAAGGAAAAAACTATTCACATTACTTATTCTCTCAATATAAATTCTATACAGAAATCTGTGTGCTTGGATAAGCATTTTACTTGGAGACCTAAGTAATTGGTTTTAAAAACTAACTGGTGCTCACCTATCTGTTCAATTGTCTAAATTAATTTACTGTCTCTCTTTTTCTTCCCAAATACTAATTACTTGGCTGTCACTGTATTCACTGCAAGGTTTCTTTTAATACAAGTGAGTAATACAGTGAAGGTGTCATCCCTGCTGTTCTGCAGATGTCATACTACCCCACAAAATGTGCAGAAACTGAAGGCAGCTATCTACAAGTGTCTTTCATTCAGTATAAGTAACACTGTTTTCCTCTCCCTTTTCTCAGGTGCCTATCCAAGACTTTCACTGAGCTTCAGGTTGAAGAGAAATATTGGCTACTTTATTCTTCAAACCTATATGCCCTCCATACTGATTACCATTTTATCATGGGTGTCATTCTGGATCAATTATGATGCATCAGCAGCAAGAGTTGCCCTTGGTATGTGCTAAAAATGAGTGGGACATTAAAATGTCAGATTTAATGTAGCCTTCAGAGGTTGTTAAAAACTACAACATGATGTCAGTGTTTTGAAATTCCAAAATAATTTGCGTCAAAATCATGCCATCCAGTATTTTCACAAAAGTGATGTTTTCCCCTTCATGCAAGAGTGTAGCTACCACTAAATCTCTGACATGAGCTGCTCATACAGGTCCCAGACTTGTTCTCATCAAAATTAATGCTGTTGTCAGTAAGTTCATCTAGGACACCAGCTCCACAATCATATTTGAGCATGGGCTTTAGTCCAGCTCAGTGTGGGAGGACAAATGTGACTCCAAGCCTCCTGCTGAGGTCCTGGGTGTTTAACTGACACTGGCAGGAAGAGACTTCAAGAACCATTGCTAGTTTAGCACACAGGGCCACATCAGCTATGGACCATACCATGCCACCTAACCCTCAGAGTATATGGTATGTTATGTGCATGTTTATGACAGCTTAAAGTGCCATTTACCTCATGACAGAAAAACATGGATTTGGGACAGGTATGTGATTCCTGCCCAAGGACTTTTCAGATCAAGGTATCTTTTAGATAAGGGAAGTTCACTAGAAAATTGTGCAGTTGACATGTTGGAGGGAAGGGGTGCCATCCATAAAAACCTTGACAAGCTTGAGAGGTGAACCTGCAGGAGCCTCATGAAGTTCAACAAGGCCAAGTGCAAGATCCTGCATGTGGGTCAGGCAATCCCAAGCACAAATACAGGCTGGGTAGAGAATGGATTGAGAAACAGCCCTGAGGAGAAGGACTTGGGATCTTGGTTGCCAAGGAGCTCAGCATGACCCAGCAATGTGCACTTGCAGTCCAGAAAGCCAACTGTGCCTGGGCTGCACCAAAATCAGCGTGGCCAGCAGTATGAGGGAGGTGATTCTTCTCCTTGACTGCTCTCATGACACCCCAGCTGGAATACTGGATCTGGGTTTGGGGTGCCCAACATAAGAAGGTCATGGACCTGTGGGAGTGAGTCCAGAGAATGGCCACAAAGGTGATAGGCTGGAGCACCTCTCCTGTCAAGGCAGGCCAAGAGATTTGGTTTTGTTCTCTGTAAAGAAGAGAAGGCTTTAGGGTAACCTTACAGCACCTTCCAGTACCCAAAGACAGGGTAAGCACAGGAGAACTGGAAAGGGACTTCATACAAGGACATGTAGTGACAGGACAAGGAGGAATGGCTTCAAAACGACAGAGGATAGATTTAGATTAAGAAGAGATTCTTTGTAAGGGTGGTGAGGCACTGGAACAGGTTGCCCATAGGAATTGTGGATTCCCCTTCCCTTGAAGTGTTGAAGGCTAAGTTAGATGTGTCTTCAAGCATCTCGATCTAGTGGAAGATCCCTGTGCAAGACAGTGAACTTAGATGATGTTTAAGGTCCCTTCCAAGCCAAACCATTCTGTGATTTTGTCATAACTTAGGAATGGTATTCTCCAATTTAGTGGTCCTACTAAAACCACACTGCCGCCTGCTTTCCCCCATCCCCCTTCCCCCTGCAGGTGGCTGGAGAGAATTGGAGGCACAAAAGGCAAAGATCCCAGGCTTAGGTTAGAACAGTTTACTGGAAACAGCAATAAGACACAAAAAAGAACAGGATCAGCAGCATACTAATAGCAAAACTGTACAAAAGAGAGAGAGATTGCCAAGCAAAAATGCTCATTGTGGAACTCGCGACTCAATGGCATCCACACTTGCCCCAGCCTGAAGAGAAACATCCTCCCAGAAAAAGACTGGTATAGTGAAGTGGTATAGAATAACCTTTGGGTCCTAGCCATGTCTCCTCCTGGCTACTGCAAAAATTAACCCTGTCCTGGCCAGAACCAGGACAGATTCTATGATAATATCTCCCAGCAAATATTTCATCCTTTACAGAAGCATACTCAGGGATAGCTATAGCTAAGGAAGATTAAATGAATCTATAAAGCCTTGTAAATACTTCTGCCTCTCATCTTGTCCCAAATTCTGTCTTCAACCCTGTGCTTCCCAATTACACGTACCTTGTCACTTCCCCATTACCCAAAACTTGTCACTAAGTCTGTGCTATCTTCCTGCTGTGTTCTCTTATTTTCTTAAAGCAGGATCATACTCCCTAGTTCCCTTATTTTTCTGTAATGTACCACAGCAAATCAGACTCCAACCCATGTCCTTGTGACTCCCTGATTCCTTACACCATGTCTCCCAAGGTCCCACATACCAAAGCAGTCAGGGTAGCCACCTTTGTGCAGCATATTATCCAGCATCTGAATTTGGGTAGCTGGAGAAACTGTAGATTAACTGCAGTTACTGTGCAGTCATTCTGCACATACTGTGGGTTAGCTGATACGTATGGGCATGACACAGTCTGGCATTACCACTCAGCAGCCAGTGTTTGTTTAGGAGCTTGAAGCTAAGTAGTAGCTTAATAGGAAGTGGGGCATAGAGCCCAAACATCTCTGATGTGCTCATACATGAGCTACTGGATAGCAGAGATCCACCCAGGTGGACCAAGTGAGGGCAGCACTGCAAACACAACCATCACCATCTAGATACATACTGGCCAGGACTGCAGAGAACAGATGGTTAGGCAGAAGTTTCCATAGCCAGTGACATTCCATGCCCTTCTGTTACAGGTTAATGAGATTTTTCCTTGTTTAAGGAGCAAGACCGTCTCATGTGACCCATTTCTGTGTAGCACAAGTTCATCAAGTACTGTAAAACAAATATTAGAACAAAAATCAGAGAGTACAAGGCAAGCTCAGGAGACCAGATGTTCTATTTCCAATTGGTAGAAAGTCCTTTTGAGAGGACAAAAATCCATCTAATAGTTTCTCCTCAGAAAACAATTAGTGCCTTGGTGATTATGTCTGTGGCGTTTGTATAATAAAGTTCAGTATCATGGGTCTAATCCTATGTTCCTTTGTATACCCCTTTTTATTAGTCTTAAGCTGGTATCACAGAAAATGGTGAGTTGGAAGGTCCCACAAGGGGCCCACAGGAGTCCAACTCCTGTCCCTGCACAGGATCATCTCCAAGAGTCACACCATTGACTCAAGAGGATTGTCCAAATGCTTCTTGAGCTCTGTCAGGCTGGTGCTGTGACCACTGCCCTGGGGAACTTGTTCCAGTGCCAACCACCCTTTGGGTGAACAGCCTTTTTCTAGTATCCACCCTAAACCTCCCCTGACACAACTTCAGGCCATTCCCTTGGGTCCTGTCACTGGTCACCACAGAGAAGAGATCAGTCCCTATCCCTCCTCTTCCCCTCATGAAGGAGCAGTAGACTGCAATGAGGTCTCCAGGCTGAACAGACCAAGTGACTTAACTTGCTCCTCATACAGCTTCCCCTCATAACCTTTCACCATCCTCGTTGCCCTCCATTGGACACTTTCTGATAGTTCAATATCTTTTTTATAGTGTGGTGCCCAAAATTGCACACAATATTCAAGGTGAGGCTGCCCCAGTGCAGAGCAGAGCAAGACAATCCCCTCCCTTGCCCAGCTGGCCATGCTGTGTCTGATGCTCCCGAGGACACATTTGGCCCTCCTGGCTGCCAGGGCACTTCTGACTCACGTTCAAGTTGCCACCAGGACCCCCAGGACTTTCTGCAGCACTGCTCTCCAGCCTTTTGTTCCCCAAGCTGCCTGTACATTGAGGTTTGCCCTATCCCAGGTGCAGAATCTGGCACTTCCCTTCATTGAATTTCACATGGTTGGTGATTGCCCGTCCAGTCCTCTAATTTGTCAAGGTCTCTTTGCAGGACCTTCCTGCCTCCAGGGGAGGCAACAGCTGCTCCCTGTTATGTAGTGTTTGTGAACTTACATGGCATCCTAAAGTGAACTGGTATAAAAGCTTAAAGGCAATATAGCTAGCACCTTTGGACATGTATGATTGACTCTGAAAAGTGCAGTGCAGAGAAGGTATTCCTGATTCCCTAAGTATTTGTTTGAGGAAGCATTCCCTGGGCAATTCTTGGGACACAAACTTTTACTCAACTTCTCTGCAAGAAGCCTGTATTCTCTGCTAGGGCCTGATTTCTATTCACTCACTTCCATGTTTTGCCCCTGTGCCTGATCCCTTGCTGCACTGAGCCAAATAGTTGCCTCCAGAGTGAAGCCAAGGTGCAGAGCAAAGGCCAGCTCATTCCAGAGACTATGTGCTATGGACACTGCAGACAGACAGTGATATTGGGCTGATCTCAAGAGAAATATTCAAACCTATCAATTCTGCTCTCTCAACTTTTTGCTAGTTAGCCCTAGAAGTTCCTAAATTCAGTCCTTTGAGTGAGGAGAAGAATAATCTCTGGAGTCCTCCCTTGTGGGAAGGACTGTAATCATAAGATTATCTTACTTTTTTTTCTGAGGGGAGTATCAGCTACTTCTCCTCCAGCTGTGCTTTAAAATAAATTATTGAGCTTCAGAAGGACATTTGGCTGCAGGATTTCAGGATCTCCCAGGGAATGTATTTCCCTTTGGTTAGTGATAGCCACCTTTCTATTCAATGTGCCTAATCTTCTGGATCACCAGACATCTGGCATCAATACACATTTGTTTCACAGTTTAGAGGAAACACACTGAAAACTGCATGACACTAACCCACTAAATATCCAAAATATCTGCTACACAATCTCATAGGGTATTACTACAGTCCCCTGGAGTGGCACTGCTTACTCTGACAGCTTGATTTTGAGTTATATTGTCTTCATTTCTGTCTCTTCAAGTAAAAGAAGCTGTGCTTTATTATGTAGCAGCAATTTTATTTCGTCCTTTATTTTTGTTCTGCCTGTATTTTAGTGACTACATGTAAACTGGTGGTATAATTATGGAATCAAAGAAAATAGTAATGGAGGAGAACTAATAGAATGACTTGCCTTGAAATGAGGCTTATTCCACAAATCAGTGTTTTCAGCAACCTGTGATTTGTAATTCCCATAGAATTTTCAGTAGAGATACAGATCCTGCAGTTTATTGTGAATGCAGGCAGACTGACAATAAATTCACTTTTCTTTCAAGATTTTCATAACAGGGCTCTGTAATATATTTTCATGTGCTATGTCCTTCCTTAAGGATGGACATCACCTTGACATAAGGTTGATATAGATATTTTGTAGATATTTTATTAGTGTCCAGTTTGTTGCTATAAAAACACTGCTCTCTCTCCTTCTTCCTTCCAAAAATTCACATCCCTGTCTATCTCTCATTGCTCACCTCATTTGTTTCTATGTAACTAGCCTACTGCTCCAAATTAGTCATCTCAAATTCTACTTATACATTGTCCTTTCCTGAAATACATATCTAAACTAGATGGGATAAACTGCTCTAGAAAGGTACCTGTCTCTCCCCATCTACTACAGGGAGACCCTACAGGACTGACATCAACCAACTGCCTAACTCTTAGAAATTTAAAACTGCAAAATAAGTCATTCACCATCTGTGTGAACACTGTTCTTGTTGCACATCAGTTTGGTCTCCATGGAAGAGATTTTCAATACAGCTACACTGGCTTCCATGAAGCTACATTAACTCATGGCAGTGGTGCCAGACCCTCTCGTTAGCTGTTCCTCCGCTCATAGGAAGGAAATAATTGTAACAGAATAATAATGCATCAAGTTTTAATTTTGCCCTTTTTTTTGCAGTGATGTCTCCTGCAAGACATCTTTTACAAATTTTAAGCTTCTTCCCACTGACAAGGCATATTTGCCAAGAAGGAAAATAAAACTGAAAGCTTGGAGTTGTAAGATATGTGGTCTTTTCTCTTTGTGTAGGAATTACAACTGTGCTGACTATGACAACAATCAACACTCACCTGCGAGAGACTTTGCCTAAAATTCCATATGTTAAAGCCATTGACATGTATCTCATGGGCTGCTTTGTGTTTGTCTTCTTGGCCTTACTTGAATACGCCTTTGTCAACTACATTTTCTTTGGAAAAGGCCCTCAAAGGCAGAAGAAACTTGCAGAAAAAACAACAAAGGCAAACAACGATCGCTCAAGGTTTGAAGGCAGTCGGGTAGGTTTCTTGAATTTATATATATTCTATTTTTACATTGCAAAGACTATTGGTATGAAAAAAAAACAAAAAGGCTTGTGTAAACATCACCATCTGGTGACAATCAACCGCATCTTTTTTGTGGACAAACTTGGCCATTTTCATTTTCAGGAACCGACATAGAAGACTGTATGTAGGCATACAGATGTGGAAGTGAGTATGATCTGTATGACAAGTAAGTGTAAGAAGAAGACAGTGGGAGGGAAGCTAGCTTGAAAATAAAGGCTCAGATCTGCAAAGGCATTTATTTGTCGAAATCAAATATAATCTAACTGTGATTTTAAGTACCTGTGTACATTTCCTGTGTAAGCGAATCCAGGATATGAGCACACCTTTCCTCACTTCACTTAGAGGAAATGCATTTACCATGGGAGAGAACAGATAAAGGATTAGTTCTGCCATGCTAATTAACTGGCCAGCGTAGTTCAATGCTGTGTGTGGCATTATTATTTGCTGCTGTTAAAAACCAGCAGGAAAGTGTAAGTCCTAGAGAAACTTTCAGATTAATTTCTGAAGCATGGCATTGGCAAGGTCTATGCTGATTATACTCCAGATTATTCCTTGCCTGGAGTATTACTTTATCCAGTGAGAACCTTCTTTGTTAATCTTTAGAAGAAAAAATCAAGGTATTCAGCAGTATCTGACATTAACAAGCCATGTCAGTTTGAATAGAACATCTTTCTTTTTTTTATTTTTTTTACTAAAATGCTCCCAGTGAGGCTTTTTCATTCAGTTCTGTTGAGGAAGACTGGTTTTTTTTTNTTTTTTTTTTTTTTTTTTTACTAAAATGCTCCCAGTGAGGCTTTTTCATTCAGTTCTGTTGAGGAAGACTGGTTTTTTTTCTATCAGCTATAAATTTAAAGAATTCACAGTGACAAAACTACTACCTGTTTATCAAAACCAGTATCATAAAAGTAATTTCAAGCTATATTTGTTTATCCTAATGATTTTGTCTGCTATAGTAAATGTAATGCAGAACTACACCTAATTATCAGCACTCATATATGTGAAACAATTCTAAACCAGTAAACACATTTTTTTCCACTGTATTATGAAACCAGATTCTCATCACAGTTGGCAGGTCTACTTAGAAGTAAGATATCAGGACAAAGAAATTCCCTTTACTGGAAAAATAAATAGTCATAATAATAAAAAAATACAGATGGGGAAATAAAACAGTATCCAAATTGAAAGCCATGGAGAAGATTTTAACTGCAAGCAGGTAATGCAGATGTATGCACTAAGGTTTAATTCTCCTGCTGGAAACCATCTGGTGTATCTCATCCATTTAAATGATTTACATAATTCAGTACAAGACTTGTTAATGGGTCCAATATTACCCCATGCCTGACAGTTCTTCTATCTTGAGATCGATTTATCTACATTTTCAAAATATTAATAAGTATCTTAACTAATGAAAATGTATATTTTTATACTCAGTTCATGCCATTTTTATATCCTGGATCTGCTCATACCATATAGCAATCTTATTTTTTTTTTTCCCTAGCTTTTGACTTACAATCTTTTCTTTTGTTTCTGAAGCATCCCAAGCAAATATAATGAACTGTTCTGCTTTTTCTGCTGGTTTAATATCAACCGTGCATGAATGAAAAATTTCTTCACAGCAAGCATTGTCAAACATTGGAACAGGCTGCCCAGGGAAGTGGTTGAATCACTATCCCTGGAGATATTTAAAAGGTGTTCAGATGTGGCACTTCGAGACATGGTTGTAGTGAGGTGGGGGTTGGTCTCTTCTCCCATGTAACAAGTGACAGGATGAGAGGAAGTGGCCTCAAGTTGCACTAGGGGAGGATGAGAGTCTATATTAAGAAACATTTATTCACAGAAAAGGAAGTCAGGCGTTGGAATCACCATCACTGGAAGAGTTAAAAAGTCATGTGGATGTGGAATGTGGGGGCATGCTTCACTGGTGAACATGGTACTGGGTTAACAGATGAACTCAGTGACCTTAGGGGACTTCTTAACCTAAGAGATTCTATGCATCTGTCAAATAATGATACAAATTCAGCACTCCAGAGTTTAAAGAAGGTTGTGTTACTTTGTCCCTTGGAGTCCCAGGAAAGGGAACTATCTATGTGTTGTAGAATCATGTATACTCATATTTACTGAGAGTATTTGCTGTTCAAATAACACAGGATAAATAATATGGTATGGTCCCTTTCTGTGTAGAAAACATTTTGTCCCCAGGCCTCAGCTGGGGAATTCAGCAGAGCTTTGTTCCGGTTTCTGGATTCAGTGCCTACAGAGAAGCAATGCCAGCATGCAATAGAAACAGACAGAAACATTAGGTAGAGCTAATTGGAAATCTTTCTTTGAAACAAAATATAGATAGAAGATTCATTGGCTGTAGGATGTCAAATTTCTCACTTGAGAAACACTGGCAAATGTGAAGCATAGGAAACTGATCGGAACAGGCAAGAGATCCCATGGATTCAAGATGTGCATCTCAGGGAAAAGACATCTAACAGATCTACTTTAGACAAAATTTTCCATGGCTTCAAGATACCACAGCCTTGAAGCAGGAAAATGTCTTATCTTCTGGATCATGTCCACCATTTACCATGGTATACAGATATCCACAGATGCAGCAGGACTGCAGTCATGTGAGAGTTTTTAGCATACTTTCTATGGAAGACAGTACCTGAAAGCTCTGCAACCTTGGTTCTGACCACTTCAGAGAGAGTAAAGAGTGATTCACTTCCAATGTCTCCTTTAGTGGCTCTTGAAAATCATTGAATAAGATGGAAATAACAGTAACAGTTGCTTACTTCTTGCTTTAGAGTTGGGACTCCGGTGCTGGATGCTCTGGGACAGGCTCACGCAGTGTACCCCAATACTGCACAGTAAGGGAGGCTCAGAGACACACATGAAGACTACTTTGTGCAAGTTCAATGAAATTAATGGTTTTGTGGTTTTGCTGAGGCTTCAATCTTCCATGGAGTGTAATTCCATTCAGAAAGGGAATGTTTCTAATTCTGGAAAATATTTCAAATCTCATGTGTTTTGGGGCTGAGTGACATTTTTAAAGAAAGGAAGAATACCAAAAGCAGGCATCCCATTTTGCCCTTATCACCACTATTTCATAACTGTCAAATGTAAGCTGTGCTGGAAAGAAGATTGAGAAATGTTAAAATATAAAACTGGAAGAAGGTGTTATTATTAGTTTATTTCTGACTACTATTTTGGGTTGCTCTGTTGCTGTTTTGTTTTAATAATTGAATTTGCTTGTTTATGAACCATGTGCATGAGCTCCCTGCTACTGATTAAGAATACTAGCTCAGGGCACTAGGAAAACAAAACAAAACAAATCAAAAAAAAACCAAACTGAGACAAATAAAAAAATAAACAATATTCAATTTATTGTCCACATCAGATGCTGTAACTTGTGGCTGTAGTGACAGAGCAACTTAGTGCTGTATCAGGTCCAGCCAGAAGCAGGAGGGGCNCCATGTGCATGAGCTCCCTGCTACTGATTAAGAATACTAGCTCAGGGCACTAGGAAAACAAAACAAAACAAATCAAAAAAAACCAAACTGAGACAAATAAAAAAATAAACATTATTCAATTTATTGTCCACATCAGATGCTGTAACTTGTGGCTGTAGTGACAGAGCAACTTAGTGCTGTATCAGGTCCAGCCAGAAGCAGGAGGGGCTGGTGGTGTGGTGGAAACCCCTTGTGTTGGGAGGCAGCACCAGCAGAGAAGGGGCAGCTCAACACATTGCCAGGTGCTCAGACCCTGAGTTCAAGCTTTTCTTTTATGATTCCCAAGACTGGCAGTGCTCCTGAGACAGTGACTTTCTCTCAGGCAAAGGGAACAAGAAAAGGCAGTGGGAAAATGGCACGTTATTTCCACTCAGAAGTATTTTAGCCCATGAAAATCAGTAGAACCAGCATGGAGGCTACTATTGTAGTCTATTTTTTACACATAAGAGAACTGAAATCTGGAGTGCAAGCTAGCAGGCTTGGTTAAAAACACTCCTCTTAATAGTAGCAAAAGCTACTATTAAGCTTTTCCTGCTTTCTTAGTCTTATTGGACTGTAGAGCAAGGGAGGTTTTTAATAAAAAAATATTCTAGACTACAAAATGCACAGATGGGGGTATGTTTGTGTTGTATTTGATAACTGCTTTGCAAAGCAATAACTTCATGCTCAGTAAGTCTTCTTCATGATGAAAGCATTTGCATTGTCAGAGGTTATGGGTTTGAAAAGCCAAAACTGGCACAGCTACCCCCATTTTGGTGCTGCTGCTATGAATGTGCCTCTCCAATGCCAGGCTTTTAGGCACTTCTCTCTGAGTTATTCCTGATATGCTACCACTAAGGCTTGCTGTGTTGAGGAGGGTTCCACCAGCTGCTGCTGCTGAGCTGTCTGTTGGCTTCAGTGCTCCCATTATGGCTTGCTGTCCAGCTCTGTCCATGTGTTGGAACCAGTGAGCCAAATAGCTCCAGGTGTAAGGGAAAGAAGAACTTTTGCAGCATGGAATTGGCTCAGCCAGTGTCCTCACATTGCAGAGGTGACAAAGAAAAGCCGTGGGGAGAGCAAAACTCTGCGCTGTATTCTCCTGTGCAGCACTGCTGAAGGTGGCATGATGGCTGAAGCACGTCTGACTAAATTGAATCTCTGGAAAAGGTTTCAGAAGATTCAGAGCTGGTGATGAGATGAAACCTGAGTGATCCTTTCTGAGTGACTCATCTGTGGATCAGCGACTGACTACAGAAGAAATTTCACACTTAGTTGTCTCTTCTTTTGACTGTTTTTGCATCACATTTTATTTCAGATAATGCACTGTAAATAGTATTCCTCATTGAATTGTTCCAGCCTATCACAGTAAACCATGGTTACTGAGACAAACAAAGGATGCTGCTTTTTTGTGTATAACCAATTTTCATACACATACTAGTTTGGGATTGAAAACTCTCTTTTGAAAGCCTTAACACAGCTTCGTATATAAGGACAAGATCTAGGATCAAGGAAGAAATTAATTTTTATTTTTCATAAAATATTTCTTCTGATGTGGTATTGATGCCTGAATTAAAGGCCTCTGTAGAAAACCTGTCAGAAAAGACTAGGTGGTCTCTAAAAATGTTTTCTTTGAAAATTGATCATCATTTTTACGAATCAATTCCATTTATCCTGTTTGTGTTGGCAGATTGAGGCTTCATTTGTAGCTCTCAAAGCTTTCGGTTGTGCTACGTAAGTTGTTTATTTTAAATAGGGCTCAGATAAAGCCTAATTTATGGCTAAATCAGCATGAAAGAGCTTTAAGGCAATCCCATTCTCACTTGTTCATTCTTGTGGTAGAGGCTGCTTGTATAATCAGATGGTGAGTATGTGTCCTGTACATTGCTCCTTCTGGGCCAATCCACAGAGCTTATGTGATATATGTTAAAGTCCCCGGCTGAAAACACTGCTTTTTGGTTCAAATTTATGTTTTCTATTTGGTGGGACCAAAATTTCAGCCCCAGAGTATCAATCAGGAGGGTAACTATCACACAAGCTCATTCAAGCTTCAAACCCCTGATGGCTGTTAGACATGTGGGAAGAGCTTCCTCTGACGAGGATAATGCAATAACCCTTTATAAAAAGGCCCTTCTTTCTCATCAGGCAGTGTCTGAGTGTATTTTTAGCTCTGGAGATTCCTGGCTCCAGCCCCCGCTGTTGGCCAAGGCAGCAGCTTCCCACCAGGCATTGCTGAGTAGAGAGGCTCAGGCCACTTACATCTACTTAGCAGTTTTGTTAATTGTAGCACCCATTCTCATAAGTGGGATTTTATTGTGAAAATTAATATCTTGACTTCTGTGGAAGAATTATCACTCAGTTTAAATTGGGAAGTACGAGAATAGCAAAACTGGCAGTATTCTCCTGTGTATCTTTATCTTTCCTGGATACTTTTTTTAGTGCTTTTTTTAACAGTGGGAGATTTTTATATTACCACTGTGATGAGTAGGTACCAAATTTTGAAATATATCTGTCAAGGGTGATAAGCACAGTTCTTGTGGGAAGAACACTCATCCTGTAGCTCATGGTGGGGACATTCACTGTGCACTGGGAGACTCATAAATGTACTAATTTTGTTTTGAAGCCACTTTACACAAGTATGAACTGTGCAAATCCTGAGACAGTAAGAAGGATTGTATGTGCAATTCATAGGACATATCAAAGACTGTAATAATCCAGACAATGTGAAATACAGGGCAAAGGAGGACTATGCATTTGTTTCCTTTTCTTCCTCCATTGAAATACATCAAGGTTAATAGTAAAACTTCATTATTACTTGATAGACAGTCAGAATAATATGAAAGTTCCTAATTAGTTTGTTTCTGCATACTTTCCCTGTTTTTCAAGGTCTTTCCATCTTCCCAGTTCTGCCAGTTATTCTGGACTCATCTACTAAGCTGATAGAACATAATTACCTCTTCCATTTTTTGATGCTTATAAATTAATATAAACATATTTAAATGGCAGTGAGAGAAGTATAAATTTTTAGACTCAGGGAGAACACTCAACACTACAATTTTTGTTTTGCCTGCAGTTTTAAATTATTTTTAAATATCCAAGGCAAAATGTGGTCAATGTATTTAGCTTTAAGCACAGATGAAACTTAAGGCCTGATTGCATATTTTTCTACATATTGAAAAGCCATTTATGCATAAGTAAAGAAGATGAAAGAGGCAGACACTGATCTCTCTGGTGCCCAGTGACAAGGGAATGGCCTGAAGTTGTGTCAGAGGAGGTTCAGGTTGGATATTAGAAAAAAGTTTCTTTTCCCAGAGGGTGGTTGGGCACTGGAACAGGCTCCCCAGGGCAGTGATCACAGCACCAGCCTGACAGAGTTCAAGGAATGTTTGGACAATACTCTCAGGGACGTGGTGTGACTCTTGGGGATGGTGCTGTGCAGGGTCAGGAGTCAGACCAGATGATCCTTGTGGGTCCCTTCCAACTCAGAATATTCTGTGATTCTGTATGTACTTAAATACTAATTTTGATGTAAAATAATGCAAGACTAACTACAGAGACAGAGCTTTTCATTATGTTATTTAAACCTCCTATTTGCATTTATATTGCTTCACACTATGGGAAGTGTTTACATGGTATTTGAAAATTTGGGATTGATGAACAAGTAAACATACCTATGGGGTTTGAACAAAATGCTTCCTATTTTTGAGCAAAATGCTTCCTCTGAAAGACTTACGAGGAAAAAGAGATTTCATTGTAACATACTCTTTAAAATTTATGGAATATTAAACAGAGAACTAAATGAACTTGAAACAATTCAGACTCTACCTAATAATAAATCAAGGCTTATGGTAGTTTTCTGGCCCTAATAAAGTGCTTTCAAACTGGCTTTAAAGTTGAAGTTTTTAAAAAAATATTGGAGAAAGATATTCAATAGCAGCTGTTATATTTTGTTTTTAAAACTAGAATAGCTAACATCTATATGAGTCTGTATCCTAGGCAGAATTAAGAGGTAGATTTAGGACTTCCCAGATATAATAGGGCACTAAAGTTTTGGACCTGGAACATACAATTCAAACTGACTCCACTGGTGACATGGTGTTCCTCCAAGAGCAAGGAGCAGGTTCTTCGTGAATGTTGTCTTAATTCTCCTCCTTCTGGCTTCATTAGATGAGTCACAGTCATTTTTGGGTAATGGCATTAGGCTGCTGGAGTATTTGAATTTTTCATTTGTACTGTAATATGTATAGTTCACAAATGGTGAACCTTCAAAGGTGAATCTGCTTCTCAAAATGCACTTATATGAGATTCAGTCACTTCACCCTGGTGCAGGAGCTGTAGTTACTCACAGGTGGGAGGGATGGAGTTTGATAAAAATTTATTTTGAAATAAGAGCACTGGTTTTGCATATTTGTATCCATGCTGATTCAGCAGGGAATTAATTAATGATTTGGTACTCAGCTGTTTTCATCTGTTTTGATGAGCTTACTGGAAAACACTCCAAGGAAACAACCAACCCTTGCTTGTATTGGGGAGGAGATGTGAGAACCAAACATGGAGAACATAGTGGAGAAATGGGAAGGAATGGCTTCAGTGGAGCCAAAATGGGGAAAAAGAAGGCTGCAAAAAGAATGGAAGCACAGGGTTGGCAGAGAAGTAAAAAAAGGGAAATACTTTGGTTAAAGAAGGATGGTAAGAATTGAGGGGAAATTGGCCAAATCCACAGTGTCCTCTCTGATTTATAACAGCATTTGAGAGTAAAGCCTGCTATTAGCATTTTGGGGAGAATTTCTAGTGCACAGAGTGACATTTTTGAGCCAGGTGATAAAATTATATTCTAAGGCTCATACAGAGTAAAACTAAAGTTTTATCGAAGACATTGGCCTTGTTTGTCATATGTGGCCATGACTGTCTGTAATCCAGCCAGCTACTTTTCTTAATCTATACCTGGGGTAACATTTTCCCTGGAGCCACTGAGCAGCACTCGTGTTCACTCATGGAGGATTTTGCCTTCCCTGTATATTCAGGCAAGCATGAGGCGACTTGCACAGGTTACCCTGCCATTATTGGTTTGCTTCTTTATTCGTTGAGAGAGCTTGTGTACCTTTGTCAAAGTAATTTAAATCATTGCTTAAATGATTCCAAAGTCATGTTTATGTGCAAATACTTTTTAACATGCTGCGTGCATTAAGTATTCATACTTCAAGTCATCACCTTAAGATTGTCACAAAGTATTAGCATATAGTGCTCTAATGTTGTCAAGAGCTTAGGTGGTTTATTCAAAACCTCGGAAGGAATCAATTTAAAAGAATAAATCTCAAGAGTATCTGTGGACCAGAGGCTGATTTAGCTTCTGCAGACCCCTTCTTCTCTCCATCTGCTCCTTCCTCATATTTTGACAGGCAAGCCTGTTGCTCCATTAGCAAAGAGATGAATTTCGAAAGTATGTTTCCAAATATGTTTAATTTGACATTTTGAGAAAAATGTATACTGTCATGCAGCTTCATAGGACATACTGGTATCTTCAGAAAAAGAATTTACACAAAAGTTGCAACTTTCTTGACGCCTTTTTGGTTTGATTTCTAGATGCAGTGACAAACAGTGAAAAGATGGCACATCAAAGGCAGAAGCTGTATTAAGGTGGCATGTGAAGTTGGCAGATAAGGTGAAGAAGTCTATGCCATGCAAGGAAATAATAGGAATAAAATTAATTCTTTGATCAGGAGAAGCCTAAATGCATAGGTGTACCCTCCATAATACAGGCTTTCAACTGCCAGCTCTCAACAGTTGAGGTTCAGTGTTCAGAAGGACAAAGCACCCAGGATGGGCTGATGTCTGTGTATATGTAGGTGGCAGAGACAATCAGGAGAGATCAGGAAGTCCTGAGGGAAAGAGGACTTGACATCTGTGGTGGTGGAAGGAAAAGGAGTAGAGACCTGCAAGGGGATGGCAGGGCTCTAGGGATGAAGCCCACCAAAATGGTCTCTGCTATGACATTTTTAGTAAGCTGAAGGATGTTTCTCAAAGCCTGGGAGGAGATGGGAAAGATGACATTTGATGCCATGTGGGTCTGGATGAAAGATTTATTTTGAAGCTTCACAAGGAAAAAACAGGTTGTTGAGATATTTTATGCATTGCACAAAAAATATCCTGATCATAATCTGTACTCTTAGTGGAAAAAAAAAAGAACAGAAGAAACTGAATCAGTTTTTTAGAGACCACCATAAGTAGTGATGGTCTCTGTGGTGGATAAGTAGTTATTTCCATGACTGTATTTTACACTGGTGTTTATTCCCTGGTTACAGAGACTGCTCAACAGCATGAACTCCTTTCTACAAACCTCGAGATTTTACTTTTGTACCCAAAGGGTTTCTGCAATGGAGAAAATAAATTTTTCTTAATCACCACTTAATCACCACTTCTCCGTGCCATTATTTTTGTTCATGTTGTTTATTTTTATTTATAGGCACTCATCAGCATAATGTGCCATTGCCTACAGCAGCAGGATTTGTTAGATACCTTAGAATTTTTTTCCTACTTGCCTGTATATCATTTGTAGCATTTTACATTCTTCTTTTTCCATTTGCAAGCCCCTTGGCAAAGCATTACTGATATACTATCATAATTGTCTTCCCTGAGAAGAGATAAGCTGAAGCATCAATAATTGATGAAAGAAATATCCATTTCACAAAATTTCAGTAAGAATGAAAAAAGTTAAATGTGCATGGACAGACACATAGCTGCGTATACTTTTAATCCATCACACAGCTTGCAAAGGACGTGATATCAGATGACTGCAAACTTCAGAAGGCTGTGACAATAATCTGTTTTTACAATCACTTTTAAACTGATGCTTTTAGAATGAGATGTTCAACTGCTACACAGTTCACACAGCTAAATCATGTGGCAGGTTAGAAAAATGTATTAATTGTGCGATGAATGATGGATGAATACATTGCATATGTAAAACTGGAAATTATCCTATATTCCATGATTCACTATCTATTTCTGACATAAAGAACTAAATTCTCTTGAACAGAGTCACACGTGTGTTAACTGTCTGAAAATACCTAGCACGTGGCATATTTTTTACCTTCAGCCATCATTTTTCTTGTCCCAAAACTGGCAGAAAATTTGGAGCTGATCCCTGCATTACCTGTATTGACTGCAAATACTTCAGAGTGTAGGGCCTGGGGCAAGGAAGTTGTGCTGCCCCACCAATGAAACTATCAAATACTGATCCAGACACCATTGCTTGGAACTTCTCCTCAGTGCCACTCATGGGAACTCTTAAGGTTTCTGGACTGAAGGAGCCATCTGCAGTTCTGTGCTGCTCCTCTTTTGCCACTCGGGAGGACCGGAGAGTCTGGCTCAAATTTTAAGACTCTAAATGATCAGGACCATTTTCTTTATTACTGAAAATAGCATGCTCTGTACTTGGTAATGTATATGGGGTTTTGATGATTTTTGTGGAGCTCTCTGGGATATGGCTGACCAGGGACCTGTTTTTTTGTCTATCAGGGTGATGCCTAGTCCTTGACTAGGTATGGGTTACTGCTAACACAAACATTGACCGTTCTGTAGTTGCAGTTGTTATTAAATTAAGCAAAGTATTATTAGTACTAAACCAAAATATCTACACAGAAATCACTGTCAAGTTTCTCTCAACAAGACTTTGACTTTGTTAGCATGATAAATATACTTTGTGCTAAACACTGGTCACTGCCTCTGCAGTTAAAGCGGTTAAAGGGAAGAGTCCCTCCTATTTCCTCAATTCACCCACTTTTATTCTATGCCTTAAATTCATTGGTTTTTAAGATCAATCACTCCGACAAAAAATCTCTGCAGTTAAAAATTGCCATGATTGGAAAACTCTGCTAATTAATTTGGAAGGAAAACTTCAGGAGATAAGTTGTAAATAAGCTCTGTGATTGTAAAATACAGAGTTCAGCACATCAGAACTGTTTTTGTGATTTTAGCAAACTTCACAGGCACTTTTTTTTTATCTTATTTTAGATCACAGTTAGGAAAAAAAATCTAGCCAGTTTAATTTAATTTCCTACTGTAGCAGAGAGAGGATCCATTTTTTACTCTCTCCCTCCATTGCCAGCAATGCAGAGGTTTCACTGAACTGCACCATCCTTTAAAATGTGGCTGGTTCAGAGGGAGAAGAAAATGGTGGAGTTTGCCAAGTGCGATTTTGTACTGGATGTTTGGTAGTATGATGATAACCCTGTTTGTAAAAGTGTTTAAGCACTTGCCTAATTTTAGGCAGCTGAACAGTGCCATTTCTTTTTTAAGATTATCACATGCTTAAAAATAATGACATTATTTTTCTAGATATGTATGGGTTTGGAGATTTACATACACCCACATTCTGCTCATTGATGTCAAGTCTTTTGAAAGAATTTATGTTTCTATTTTTTCCGCCTTAGGTGGACACCCATGGAAACATTCTGTTAACATCGCTTGAAATTCACAACGAGGTGGCAAGCAACGAGGTCACCACCAGCGTTACAGAAGCCCGAAATTCAACTATATCCTTTGACAACTCAGGCATCCAGTACAGAAAACAAAGCTCACATCGTGAAAGCCTTGGAAGGCGTTCGTCAGAAAGAACAGGCGCCCATAGCAAGAGGGGCCATTTACGAAGAAGGTCTTCGCAACTGAAAATTAAAATCCCTGATCTAACGGATGTGAATGCCATCGACAGATGGTCAAGAATGGTGTTTCCATTCACATTTTCTCTTTTCAACTTAATTTACTGGCTATACTATGTTAACTGAGTGACTTAGTTTTTTTAAAGGACTTCAACTATAACGAGTGAAGTACTACTTGCCTGCAGAGTTTATATATATATTTATATATAAAAAAAATATATATATGAACTTTTACTATGTAGACCATACTCATGTATGTGTGAATACATGTAGCAAAGAACTGTGTGTACTTTAAAGCACATACTGCAAAGCAAAAGTATATGTATGCACACACACGTGAACACATTCATTCTGAGGTTATGGACACTTTAACATAGAATGCACCTCACAGGAACTTTTTGAATTGAAAGGCAGGTGTCATCAAAGAGGCAAGCCTTGAGAAAGTAAGTGTTGTATATTATCACTACAAAACTTTGATTGTCATAGAAATTTTTGAACAGCTGTAATCATGTATAAAGTCAGTATTTAGTAACATCCTTTGTAAATGCTGCCATATACACTAATCATAAAACGGTAGAGTTACACTGGTAAGTTTAAAATAAGTTATTTATATTGCAGATCCATCAACTACCATTTCATCAAGCCAAATTTATTTTTCTTTGCTAAAATTTTTTGGGTTTATATATGACATAATACATATTTTCCCAGTCCAGGATGGACATAGTTTTTAATGATCTCTTGCTTTCTCTTCTGCAGTAAGCAGGCTGATCATGGGAGTGTTGTAGGTCTTTGGAGACATATACAGGTTTATAATATTTCAAACAAGCATTTTAAGTGTCCATCAACACTGACATGAATCTTTTGTAAGTACTGTAAATGTACAGCACATTTTCCTTCCCTTGGACTGGTTCCAGCTGCCATGTCATTTTGAAAGAGAACAGCACATTTCTAGTATAATTTAGCTGAGAATTCAACTACTGTCAATGTGCTCTACATCTGCTGTAGATTTAAAGATTGTTATTCCAGTGAAAGCATAGAAGATGTCTCAGGTTATTTGTTACTTCAACATGAAATCACCTAGCTGTAGCCTTTTTTAAACGTGCATTCATATTATTTAACATTCTTATAACATTGTATGTTAATGTAAAATATATTTGCATAATATGCATATAAGTATATTTTCTCAATATTTTTCTTTCCTGTGCTTGCTATCGTGACCGCATGTTATGTCATATTTTTGTTTCTGTGATGTTATAACTTTTTATTCTCTAGAGTTGAGCAAATAGAGCACTTCTGATACTTTGATTCAGTGACGGAGCATTTTCATATTTTATTTATATACTGAGAGTATACGCCTACACTTACCAAGGTAGTGCGCTGCCATCACAGATCACAAGAGTATGTTTTGTTTCAGCATTAACTGTGTTCTAACATACCCTTCATGGAAATGTGACCATTTTAGTTTTGATCCCAGTTCGTTCCCTCACTGGGATTCCAACTTTTTTCAGTCCAGTAGATTGTAGTCATCGAGGTATGCCAATTTCAGATCTGTAAACCTAATTTGTTATTTAGCAGAACTAAATCTTTCTAAAGAAAAGAAGATATATTTTTTGTAAACAGTGTTTCTATCATGTACATTCTCAAATAACAACAAATACAGTAGCATAAATAGATCTAAAAAAATAGAATTCAGGCTTAGCCCTGACAGTTCTCTGCATGCGAAATTCCTGTGGACATCAATGGGATTTTTTGACAGAGAGCTTTGGATGCTAGCTGGAGACTTCTATGGGCAAAAATATGTGTGGATATGCATTTGGCAAAACCACCAAATATGAATGAAACTGAAAAGGCCGCCCTGGCTCTGTAATGACCACCCCCTGTTCTTGCTAGGACTCGATTTACCTGTGAGTAGAGCACCGATACTTGGGTTGCTGCCGTGTACGGCCCATTACTGCTCCCACCCCTATTTGCAGCTGAACTGTGAAACTGCTCTGGACTGAAATTCCAGCGTAGATGAGCCTGATTTGCAAAGGTGTTTCAGTTCTGTCCCCGAGGCTGCTCCTTGAGCATGGATGGGCTGGGCACCTTTGCCTTGCAGCGCCGCTGCAGTGCGATCCCCAGCCGGGAACGTTCACCGGAACCCCGGCTGCTGCCGTGGGCAGGATCAGCACCGCAGTCCTGCTGCATCCTTGGCAATGGTGCAAAGTGGCTGAAGCTGCAGTTTTTAAGCACTATATCTGCAGACAACTACACAGCATGAAGAGCCTCAAAGGAACCCGTATAGCTGGAGCAGAAAAACTTGGCGTTTAAAAGCTCATCAGTATTAAGTCCCATTGGTAAAGCGCAATGTATTGTGAGCTCTCTAATATCTCTCCAAACTCTGAAGGGATTATAGAGCACATTTTCATATTTATAAAGAAAATAGCTAACAATTAACACCCTCCCAAAATACATATTAGATAGAATTGTTGAAAACCTCTCCTAAGTTTTTATCTTAATAGCAAAATATGTTTAAATAAAACTATCTGATTTTAATAAAAATTATAAATGGTAGGCTTTGCTTTCAAAAAATTTCCCTACTAAAATTATCTCCAAGCAAGTCTTCCTGTAAGCACCCTGAAAGAACTACCCTAAGAAGTCGGATTTGAGAATGTCCTGCCCTCATGATTTAACCACAGCACTCTTTTCCTCTAGCCCCACCTCCTAGATATCACAAGGCCAGGCAGAAACCTTCAATAAGAAGTGACTTTTTAGTTGTGATAGAAATGTATATTCCAAATCCCACTGAAATCAGCTCTTCAGTGGCTTCAACCAGAATTTCCAAGAAGGCGGAAAATTAACCTCTGTACAGAGCAAAGAGGCAATGTGGATTTTTTGGGGCCCTGCACGTGCAAGAGGACTGAGTCTCTGAGGACTCTGTCCTTCTCTTATACTTTGCACTACTGGAGGGCAGCAGGTTACTGCAGCCCCCTTCAGGGAACTGTACTTCCCATCTTGCCTGTCCTTGCAAAAAGAAGGCAGTTGCACGTTTCAGTTTTTTCAAAAGATTTCACGTTCATTGGTTTAGTCACAAACAGCTTTAACCTTGAACAGATCCAAGTCTTGGTTTGACTTGAAAAAAGCAGGAAAATTTTGCTTAAGGTTAGCACTTCATCTTACACACACATTTTTTGTGCCTTTTTTTGCCAGTTCCGTTCCTACAGTCCCAGCACGACTTCTTACACACAAAACCACACACGTACAACCACATGTTAAGAACAGTGTTTGCCTTGACCTCCCATTTTCTGGCTCTTGACCCTGTGCACTAGCTGCAGTATATTATTTTAACCATAGATTGCTTTAAGACTAAAAACAGTAATTTCAATTAAATCACACCAGAGTATTGTATTTCATAGCTAATTAACTCCTTTGTAACTCAACACTACTATAAATAACATTTACACATAATTTGTTTGGAAAAGACATTAAAAAAAGGAAAACTGGAACTATCTTCTGTTATAGACGAAAGGGTCAATAAACAGTAGAAATATTACAGTGGTTTAACTCCAAGTTGATTTCATCCCATTGTAAAGATAAACTAAAACCCAGTCCCTTTTGCTTAAGGCACAGCTATGTATTTTTGGTATTCTTCTGAAGTGAAAAAAAAACAGTAGTAAAATGGAATGATGAAGAGATGCTTTATGAAAATATTGATGAATGAATGAATATTAATTTATTAAAAAGGATTTAAAAAATTATTTGGGTTTTTTTTTTTTTCTGGGGATGGAGGGGGCATGATGACTCTGTTTAGTCAAATTTAATCTTAAATAGCATGTAATGATTACTCTTACACTTTTTACAGAAAAAGACCAAATATGGAAGCATTTTCTAAACAACACACAAATAGAAGAGCATAGAAGAGAATTCTGGAGCATTGAACAACTATATTTCCTAGTGCTTTATATAGTAGATAAAGAAAGAGGGAAGAACTACATCCACTGACTTAGCAAGATTCTTGATAGCAAACCAATCTGTCTTCAAGCTGTGGCATTGCCATTTAAAAGCAAAACGTTTGTTCTGCTTCTACCCAGGACACAAAAGGGTTTTTTCAATATCAAAACAAGACAATGTTTATTTATATGTTTCAGTAATGAAGTACTGTGTTCATTAAACTTTTTATTGCTAAATAAGTTATTTTAGAGGAGTCAGGATACAGAGGATTTTGTGGAAGGGGTTTTAAAGACGCCTTGATATTAGTGCTACAACCCCTTTCCCCAAAACCAAAAAATACCTTAAAAATTTGGAAAGCAGGAACAAGCTGTCATATGCTTACTTAAATCTCATAGTAGCTAATGATACATGTCACAGTTTTTAAAAGCAGATAAAATATTCAGCACCATAGTTGTAATGGCCTTTTAAGTCAACAGAAAAGCTCCCTCTTATTTCAGCACATTTCTGCTCACTTTTAGCAATGTTTCCCAGGTTGTAAGTAACATCTATGGTCTATTTTTTTCTATTCCAGCCTGCATTGTAAAATAGGAGAGATTAACATTGTAGCAAGCTTAGTTTTGTGATATGGAATATTTACTAAGAGATGCATTTCTTTGTGTATTTTGGAGATGATGTATGGATAAATACTATTTAATTGCTTAAGTAGTACTCATCATATCACAGGAGTTCAGGTTCTAGTGGAAATGATGGGTTCTTTTCTCCAAATAGTTATGGTCCTGTTAGTATCAAGACTATTTCCACAGATGTTGGTTTTATAGTCACAACTGTCACAACAGCAAGTGCCACCTGCTAAAAGAGGTACAGCAGTAGCTGAAAACTGAACTAAAACCAGTGGAAATCTCAAGGCTTCTCTGAATTGGTGTTGAACAAAGAAATTTCTCGTAAGTGCCTTCAAATTCCTCCAAATACAGGGTCAGAGCTTTACAAAAATTATTTCAGATTGTGGGTGTTTAATTTATGTGGTTCTTATAGCTTGTGAGACCTGACTTGTGGACTCTGACATACACATTCAGAAAATCAAACCTTTTGACAGTTTTCCCAACATGCTACATCACTTGTACTTGAAAACTAAAGCTATGTAGATAGAATATGTAATAGTACAAAAATAAAAAACAACTGCCCCTAAAGTCAGCCAAAGTTTAAATCACCAATTAACTGAACTTAAGGTAATGCTTAAGCAAGCACAATATTTGCTTGGACAATGACCCTTAGCTTTGCAGCATTCACTGTGGTGTGTCTGTCCCAGCACTGCAGCCTAATTGAGGTTAGCAAGTTTTCTTCTCCCCGGTAACAAGAGAAAACTCAGACAGTGGCCCTGCACTGGCATAGCTCCAGCAAGGCAAAGGGAGAGCACCTCTCTGAGTTTTCCCTGCACTGAGCTCTCCAGAAAGACTGCTACCCTGTCTCTGAATCCCTCCTTGGAGGCACTGAGCATTCCTTTAACTCCAGAGGGAGCCTTAGGCTAACTCTGAATTATCCCCCAGTTTCCCACCAGCAGTTGGGTTGTTCCAGCTGTTACTGCTCCTGCTGCAAAAACCTGGAGATAAAGTAGCTGTTAGCCCAGCTGTCAGAAGGTACACTGGCAAACAGCATGTGGACTCAGGGCTAAGATACATCATGGTAATCTTTAGGTTGTTCACGCTAATATTGTATTTAAATATATTTCAGTTATGTTGTAGCCTTCAAGGGTTAGCACACTTGTCTCCAGATGCTGGTGCTTTTTATATGAATGTACCTGAGACAGAGCATGGGGGGTTTTTCTAAACACTTTAAATCTGCCCAGCAGTATTCTCCTGGACATTTTCTCCATCCTTCATCCACACCACAGGTCAGAGTTTGCATTGCCCCTGCACTAGGTTAACCACCCACCTACTGAGAGCCCAGACCTGCAGGCATGTGCTGCTAAGTGCTGACTTGCTGAGCTCTACCATTAAATCCCCTGCTTGTTAGAAAGTCTCTCACAGATCAGATGCTATAATTAGTCTAACAAGGAGCTGCTGCTTCACACCTTCTCCTAAAATGCCAGCACTGCCACTAGGGACCCTGTTTTCCCATCCATTGAAAAATACTAGAAAGAGAGGAATTTCAGGTTGTCAGACAATTAAGAACCTCTCTCCCTCTCTCCATTCACTCAGGCTCACATTTTGCTTCAAGTTATACATTTAATCTACAGGGACAGAAGTAATTTGGTAAAAAATTTCCTGCCCAGAGCTACTTTTAAGAGTTTGCAGTCCTAAACACAAGTACTGTAGGTAAATGCTGAAGTATTTTAAATTTCTAGCAACAATCTGTACATCTTTTTTCCATTGGAGATATTTAATGTGAAAGGCACAAACAACTGCAGGAGCAGGAACCAGCAGACAGTAAATCTCCCTACAGAAGCTGGCCTAGAGCGAGGCTGGAGTCAGGCACGTGTGCTCCTCTTGCTTTCAAAGGTCTTTCTTCTTGGCTGAGCAGCTGGAGAGTTTTGATGAAAATTACAGCTCAGCTGAGAATGATCCTGGAACATGACCCAGAGCACTCTTTGGGCAAGTGCTTTAGGCATCTGCCTGTGATGTGAAGAGCTGACAACAGATCTACATCTAACTGCATCTTAGATAGAGGGGAGTCTCCTGTCATGAACAGGCTTTGGGTGCCAGGCATGTCTCTGTGAGTGCCTTCAAGGCATGGATTCTCCCTACACTCTCTATTTCTTGACACTGCTCCTGGACAGTTGCACACTGGACGTGCTGCTTTGCCCTGCAGAGCTGTACAATTCTCCTGCCACAGCAGAGGATGCGTGGACTGAATTCACTCCATCTCACATGGCACAATTATCTGAGGTACCCAGTTAATCCTTCCATCTTTGTAGACCCTATTTTTAACAAATGAAAATACATACTATCATCCTGGCTATTTAAAGCACACATTTGGAGTTCCAAGCCAGCTTTTTTAGCTTCATTTCTCCGACTGCAAAACCACCTCCAAAGAAAGATTTGAGCAGAGGAAACTTGTGCACTGAAGTGCCGTTGCATGCTGCTCTGCAGCTAGAGGTGCTGTGCTTGAATTTTGCATGTGATAGGAAGCATGAGAGAGAAAAAATGCCAGCAAAATGGAAATAATTCCTACACTTGCCTATATGTATAATGTTTTGGAAGAAACTGTTTCAGTGCAGATGACAGAAGACATCCTGTGATGTGAGGGATCCCATATCATGACCAACAGTGGTCGCCTCCCTTTGGTATCAGTGAGAGCTGAGTGTGGGTTTACAGCTTTGGCTGAAAACTCAGAACCACATTGGCTGTGGGAAAATTACTTCTGATTGTTTGGGGATTGGAAAACTGTGACATGATTTCATTTGCAAATGGGAACAATTTCAAGACATGTTTTCCCATGAACTTAACAGTCCTGACTTGTCTGTCTTGTTCTAAGCTGGAGGCTACTGCATCATTCACTAATTTTTTAATTACTATTTCATTTTCCATTTTTTAATGTGAAGCATAGAGGGTTTTTGTTGGTTTCTCTAAAAATACAATGCCCCTTTACAGCAGGAAAGTAATTAATTGGTGTTATAAATGCATATACAACTGCACATGGTGCAAGATATTAGAAGTGAAACACTCTAAAGGATACCCATTACCTGCAACTACTGCTTGGGCATTATTTAAAATCCACTGACAGTATTTTAAATAATGATATTTGATGAATATGCTTATTTTATAACAACACTGATTAGGTATTCTATAGGGGAAGTTAATATAACACTCTTCCATGTATCTCATTTGCTTTGACAAGGTAGTTTTTGGTGAAGCCGATGCTGGAACAATTTGCTAATGACCTCACTGATGTTAAATTTCTCTTGATCATGATTTCTTGCAGACCTATAACATCCTGAATGCAGATGACAGTTTTGACATTCACAAAGATGTAGGTTTAATTATCATCTTGATTACTTGAGCTGGAAAGCCAGATGCCTAAATATCAAGAAAGGTCGAGTAGAACAAATCCTGATAGTCGGTATCTTTCAGTTTTAGAAAGGTTGCTTGGATTGAAAGGTGACTTAGAGAATAACAACAACTAATTCCTTTGCATAACTCTCTTCCTGCACAAAGGAACAATTGTTTAACAACATTTAAAGAAGGATTTGGTCCTAAAAAGAGGAAATTTGAGCTGAAATACCAAAGACATGTAAATCACCTCAAATAAAAGAGAACAGAAAGGAGACACCAATATATATAAAGACCTGATAGTTTTTCCCGGTGCCCCATGGCAGGTAACACTTTATTGCTGAGAGGCTCACATAAAGCACAGCAAGCCACTTCTTTAATAGCAGAGAATTTATCAATATCCTTTGCCTTTATGAGCATGATTTATAAATCTATTTTCTAAAGCAATTTGAGGGTTGTAAAATCACACCATTATTTAGTACACAGCTCCTCATGGATTCTGGTTTATCAAGTGCTAGGAAAAGAGGGAAAAAAGCATCTGCTAATCACTCATTAGGTAGAATAGATTCAAGCAAATTACTGCTATTATGAGTTCTGATCCAAAGCCCATTATAGTTGAAAGAAAAGCTCTCAGAGGTTTCAACAGGCTTTTCATACCACCTGAAACTAATATTAACCAGACTGCTGGAAAATTTAAATCTTAATTGACTATATGAAGATCAAGATACAAAAATTGCCAGACTATAAGATGACTATAAGAAATATCAAAATACAGTAGTGGACTGAAATCAGAAATTGCAATAGACACAAGGGATAGGATTTTTTTACTTTAGTCAAATACATTGTTGATGTTGAGGTGAAAAACAAACAGGTTCAGTTTTTGTTTGTCTATTGCTGTCCACAAAACCCAGGCTTGCCCCTTAGCAGCAAAATGCTAAACTAAATGAAAAAACCCTCCAAAACACCACCAAAATACGGAAGCAGACCACATCTGGCAGGTCAGAAAACTCTCCTCATCTCCAGATGGCTGGCATCCTACAGCAACAGATAGGTATTTTAATTATTCTTCATTAATAAAAGTGTTTATATAATATTTAAAGTATTATTGATGTTTAATCAGACATATTACATGTTTTGCTAGAAAGGAAACATTTATCGAGGCCTAACCGTGTTGAACCACATTGAATTTATAGGACAATTCTAATTTAGGAAGTGAAGAACTTTTGGCCAGAAACTTTCCTATGTACAAAACTAAAAATATTGCCTGCCTCTCATGCTGCCTCCTGCCCACTGACACCAGTTCAGCAGTCTCAGAGTGAGTTACTATAGGTTTAAAGAACAGAGAAATCACAACAACCAAAATGAAGGAGAACCTCAAAGGAGGGGCTGCCTTCATGCTGCCAATAATTTAACAACTTTGGAAGAATTTCTGTCTAATATTTATTTAGGTGCCTCATTTGGAGTTCAGTGCTGGCTAGCATGTCAAAGATTTTGAAAAGCATATTTAGTAGCTTCAGCTGTAATAAAAAAATGTGTTGGTAACTTCTGAAGCACTGTCTTCACAGATATGCATTCTTTTCCACTGTAAAGTGGTTGCAAAACATGAAGCTAAGAGCTTCAGAGGACTGGCTGGGTGAGGGTGAAGCCAACTGTGGAAATTTTCAGTACACTCAGTCTTATTGATAACTGCTAGCTAACAAAAAGGCTGCAGAAAATCTCCCTTCATTTCCATTTTCATTGGCTTTTCCCAAAGACCTGAACATCAGGAGCCTCCTGCCCTGCCAAAGCCAGGCAGTCCTGTCACTGATTCTTTTCCATGCAGTGATCAGGTTCTAGGTTTAAATCCCAGATGTTGCCCCAGTGGCCCCAGTTGAGAGGACAGTGCTCACCCTTGCTGCTCAGATGGGTAGAAAGCTCTCCAGGATGAAAGTATTTATGGCTGATTTTTCACCTTTTGCTCTTTTGCCAAAATTGCCCACTAGCTCAAATAGCCCTTCTCCATCTGGCATTTACTCTTGATATATTTCTAGAGAGAAATCACATCCTTCTCAACCTTCCTTTTGCTAAGCTGAAACAAGTTCAGTTACTTTAAGTCACATTGTGTGCTTTTCTCCCCTGACCACCATCTTAGTCTTTCACCTCGTGCAGAAAAAAAAAATATATAATTACCCTCTTTTATGGGTCATAAATTACAAAATTATTATATACTGTTCCTACTGGTTTTACTCCTCCTTATCATGTCCTCTCTTCTGTCATTTCAACACACTCTCCCAGTAACAATCATCAGCCTCTTCCCCTGCCCAGTCATTAGTTCATCATTTACTTTTATTTGTCTTTTGTGTCTGTAATTCATTTTTCCCTGCTGTGTCCACTTGCTTTCTGATATAGGCAATGAATATTTTCCAAGATGCCACATTTCCTTTGTGAGGTCTTGGGGCTCAGACCTAACACACCTCTGCTACAACATCAGCATTAATGCTGGCAGGATAAGACTTTAAATGCTGGATTATTTTGGGGTTTAAAACTGAAGTCATTGTCCGTATGTGAAGTCAGGTGCTCAGGGCAGGGCTGTGTCAAACCTCAGCACCTCCTTCTGCCAACTCAGCTAAGTATAAAAAGGGCTTACAAATGTCCCCCCAGTGAACACCAGGGTAAACCATTGGCAATGGAAACAACCAGCCAAAGTGCAGAGCAGTGCACTGCACACCTGGCTGCCCTGTGTGTCGTGCTCCACTTCCTGGGAAGATGTGTACTCCCAGCTCCAGGGGAGCTGATGGATAGCTATCCCTAGAAACCTTCATCTCCCCTTTTTCTGAATAATGATGGAGCTGATGGGATGCCATATCACCCTGTGTGCCGGGAAAAGCCTCTCTGTGGCTCTGGGGATGCTCTACAGCTCATCCAAAAAGCCTGAGAAGATGCTCTGTAAAGGGTCATGTGCAATACCAAGAGCAATTTGTAGAATTAAATACATATCTTGTTTGGATGCCAATTCTTTTTGGTTTACCATTCATACTGTATCAAGCATGAAAACAACCTTGAAGAGGCAATTGTTGAGTGCCATGCTAAAATTCCTTCTCATCACTGAAGGACAAGAGGATTATTTACATGCTTTTTTTTCACATAACAGAGTACTTGTCACAGCTGCAGTTGTGGGCTTTTTTAAATCTAATTGCAGACTTGAAATGCAAATGACTGTAAAATTTCACAGACTTATTTTAAAAATATAGATTTTAACGTACTACTTTTTGTTGCCTGTGAGTAGCATTTTTTTTGTTGTCTGGGGGTATTTATTTTGAAACTTTCCAGGCAGTCAAAATGCCAAACTTACACTATAGAGATACATCCTTGTAGTACCAAATATAAATGCATGTAACATTGGGGACATATTTTGCATGTACTGAAGAACAAGTGCATTACAGACAAGTATGCTCTCTGCAACCTTAATTCCCATTACTGTATATTAGTTAATGCAATATATTGCAAGTCCTTATCTGCATGACTTTTTCCTGCAGTATTTACATGCTGGGGGGGACAAAATTTCAACAATTGCCTGGCTCTGAATATTTGAAGCTGCCAGGGGGATGCTTGGATACTCAAAATCCTTAATCAGAAGTAAGCAAACGTAAATTTGCCCTCAGGAGCACTGGTCTGTGATGGTGGGGTCAAGTGCTGGTGTGCAGTTTGCACCAGGCAGCTACTCCATGGATCCTGCAGCTGTTGGCTTGGATGCAGTGATGCTGGTGGCTCCAGCCTTTCTATTTTTAAGGATCTTGGCCTTTCATACTAGAGTCTAGTTGTGTACTCACTAAGAAAAGCAGAATTGAAAATTCCATTTGTTGGAACAAATTGCTTTCACTGAGAACAAAACCAAGTGGTTATTAACATAACATGCCAGTAGGAGCCTTGCCAGCCTTGACTTAGGCCTCCAGGCAACAATGCAGTGCAAATAGCATTAGATTGCAACTAAAAGCTTGAAACTGAAGAACAGAAGAGTTTCAGAGCAGGTGTGTAGCAAGCAGAAAACTAATAGAAGAGGAAGACATAAAAAAGATCTCTAGCAACACAGAAAGTTTTGCCTTCTCTGAAAAAATACCCCAAAAATTGAGCTGGCATGTCAGTGCCACAATTTTTTATGCACATGCATAGAATAATAAAATTATAAATTTATGAAGGTTGTAAAAGACTCCAAGGCCATCAAATCCAACCATTACCCTAATTCTGCCAGGTCCACCACTACACCTTATCCTTAAGCACCACATCTACAAATTATTTAATACTTCCAGGGACAGTGACCACTTCCCTGGGCAGCCTGTTCCAAGGCCTGACCACCCTTTCAGGGAAGAAACTTTTCCTAATATCTTATCTAAACCTCCCCTTAACACAACTTTAGGCCATTTCCTTTTTTGTCCTAATGCTTGCTACTTTCAAGAAGAGGCCAACCCCCATCTTGCTACAAGACTCTTTCAGACGGTTGTAGAGAGTGATAAGGTCTCACCTGAGCCTCCTTTTCTGCAGCTAAACAGATGCTCCTTGTAAGACTTGTGCTCCAAAAGCTTCACCAACCCCATTGCCCTCCCTGGACATGCTCAAGCACCTCGATGTCCTTCTTGAATTGAAGGGCCCAGAAAGCAACACAAGATCTGAGGTAGAGCCTCACCAGTGCTGAGTACAGGGGGACAATCACTGCCCTGGTCCTGCTGGCCACACTATTGCTGATACAGGCCAGGATGCCACTTGGACACACACTGCCTCATGTTTAAATCCTGTCAACCAGCACTCACAGGTCCTTTCTGCTGGATATCTTTCCAGCCACTCTTACACAGGCTTGTAGTGCTGCATGGTGTTTTTGTGACCCAAGTGCAGGACTGTTACTTTGCCTGGTTGAACCTCACACCATTGGCCTTGGCTCATTACTCCAGCCTGTCCAGATGCCTCTGCAGAGCCTTCCAGCCCTCCAGCAAATCAACACTCCCAGCCAAAGTGGAATTATCTGAAAAGTGACTCAGGGTGCTCTTGATCTCCTCATCCAGATCACAAATAATGATATTAAACAGGGCTGGCCCCAACACTGAGCCTTGGGGAGCCCCACTAGTGACCTGCCACCAGCTGGATGGAACTCCATTTACCAACACTCTCTGAGCCCAGCCATCCAGCCAGTTTTTTACTCAATGAAATGTGCACCTCTCCAGGCCATCCACTCTAATTTACCTGAGGGACTAACTCATTTTCAGAGATAACTGCTTTGAAATTTCTCCAAAAATCAATTTATTGATGTCTGTCTCAGGCTGGGATATCCAATAACAGGCACCTAAAATTGCTTGCTGCCTTAGCTACAATCATCAAAGGAAAATCAGAAATCATTTGATGACAAATGTAAACTCAAGGTGGATCAAGCTACAATCCTGCTACAGGCAAGTTATCATGGATAACTCAAAATTTCTGTTCCTCCTGATGATGGGAGCTGCAGAGACTTTTATGGGGGTTTTGCTCAGTAGATTCTTTAATGTACATCAGTGCTTAGTGAGTGGATACAGGTAATTTTAAAGATATGTTTAGGAGCCTTAAGGATTTACTGGAAATCTGGTATCTGATATTTATACAGGCATCACATACAGGGAGGAACACTCAAAGGAAGTTCCTGAGAGACACCTGCACTGAGCCGCCTGTAATTTTCTCTCCAACCAGAAACAACATGATTTTAACTGAAAGCTCAGTTAAACTGAGCTCCCACAAACTTGATTCCACAGCTCTTCATGGAGCACAGCAAATCCTTCTGAGGAAGAGCTTATGCACTCGACGCGGCTTCCTTGTAGCTGTGGGATGAGAATTTCTAGTGACGTGCGTCTCTGGGCTGTGCCAGCACACAGCTTGGGTCAGCACTAGTTCAGACATATCTCCACAAGGCTCCATTGCATCATGTGAAGAACTCACCCTTTGTGTCCCTCCTGTTACTCTCTGAATGGTGTAAATGTACAGCATAATCAGGTGCATGAAGGCAGAAGTATAAATAACAATAAAAGATTAGGAGAGCGTTGCAATTAATCATAAGAATGCAGGCTCAGTGAACTCTTGTTGCCATTTTTAATGAACAATACATTATAATTAGAGACACCCAAGGGGAATTGTAAGCACTTGCCAGTGCAGAGATGTCAACTACAGTAGTACCTTGATGAGAGCTTGTTCTCACCATTTCTTAGGCTGTTTGAGATTTCTTCATGAAACATGAGCTGTGTCTCAGTGGTGGCTAGAAAACATGGAAGAAAAGAAAGTGAAAAAGAAAGGAGGAAAAATAGATCCAAACTCTTCCTTTGTATTTCTTTAGAACTTCATGTTGTTCCATAGGGTCTTCAAGAACTGTGAAAGTAGTGTAGAAAGAATCCCTCTGTGACCTGCAAATTACAGATGTGTCATTTGAGGGATATCAAGCAAAATACCAGCAAAAAAAATTTATTTCCCTTTAAAATGACTAATCTGATACAGACATTCCAAAGTTTACAGGAGGGGATATCAGAATGCATAATTCTGCACACCCAGCTTGGACAAAAAGCAGTTTCAGCACAATTCATTTCTGTGTGATGGAGTCTGCTACATGTAACATAAGACATTAGTTATGTCAACTTTGATGATTCTTCGTGTGATTAATTTATGTGACCCATAGATAAGGTTAACAGGCTTTCCCACAGATGTTTCCTGTTTTCATTAATTTGATAAGCCACCCATTCTGTATACCATCCATCAATGTAATGCTTTTCAGAAAATTTATTCTTCTGTGAATAATTTTCCCCAATAATTTGCTTGGACTATCCACCAAATGATATTTTACTTCAGGTATATATATCTTAAGACATAGCAACTTGCTGTTATTTTTCCAAATGTGATTTAGGAAGGATTTAATATATTCTTGTTCCCACACAGATTTTTCCTTTAGAGTTCCCAGATTTCTCAGGGTTCCTAGATTTACAGAGCTTTAGGATCTCTGGCACAGTCAAAATGGGTTCACAAAAAGAAAGTCCTCTTTAATTAATTTGGTATCCTTCTTTGATAAGGTCACCTATCTTGTGGAAGAAGGAAGGGCAAGGAATGCAATATTTTGGATTTTAGTAAGGCTTTTGATTTTGTTCATCACAGCATTTCTCTGGACATAACTAATGTGCTTTAGCTTTTGGTCAGCCCCCAAGTGGTTTGGCAGATGGAATAAATTGTTGTAAGTCCCTCCTTACAGAAATAGTGTATTCTAACAGTGTATGTGCTATTATGTTACATTGCTATAGTATTTGTATACTATACATATGTATACCTTCATGTACTTGTTTACCAAGCACCTAAAGTAAAAATATAATTGTATGTCTATTATTTCACAAATTTATATATGTACCCTTCTAAGTTCTTATTACAAAATTGCAGATAATTAGGACAAGGTTATCAAACTTGTTTCCCTAGATTCATGTGTTTGTTTTCAAGCTACAACACCTTGGATGGCATGTCTAGCAGACTTTCAATAATATTTAAAAGACACCCTGACATTTTGAAGAGGAGGGATGCAAAGCTGGTGATTTGATTTGTTTAGTCAGACAATATCTATAAGTCTCATTCATATACACGAGTGTTCAGAGGAAGGAGAAAATTGCTGAGAGCCTGAAGTAAGAGCCTGACAGCATGCTTAAGTGCTTTTCTCCCCTTGGAGATTACAACTTGCAGGAAATGTGACACAAAATACTCTAAGCTAGGAGAGAAATTCAAGAAGGCTGGAGAATAAAAAAAACCCGACACTTTCAAGGGCCTTCCTCAATATTTATCTTGTTTGGGATGTATCTGAGATCATCCTTAGGGTCAAAGACTCCTAAGCATCTAATTCAAAAAGTTAAGCATGGATAAGGGCTTTTTTCCTCAGAGATTCCCTTTCTTCAATTATGTATCTGAGAAGAGCCATCAGGCATCACCCAAGGCACTTTGTGAGCAGATGTAAAGAACAGGAATAATATAGTGGTGAGATTTTGTTTGGGATTGAAAGGCAAATAAAGATCATAGCTGCACACAGCACTGCTTGAGAAGCATGATGGAGATGACCACCTACCATTAATCACCTTCTCTGAATTTTAAGAACTTCAGGTACATTAATTTTCAATTTTATGAACTGCCTAAAATGTTTTTAAGTGGTAGGGTTACCAAGTTCCTACCTTTACCAGAAATACTCCAACTTGCAGTCAGAGAGAAAACAAATCTAAAAGAGAGAAAGGAGGAAAATGGGATGTGCTATAAAAAGAAAAGTTGGATACAAGCAGTCCTTTTGGTCACAGGCAGTCATCATAACTATCCACACAGTGTTGGGAGGCATTGCCAGGCTATACTGACCTCAAGAAAGATTTTGGAGTGGACTTCCAATGCAGACACAGGTCATGCTAATGAAACAGATCCAGTTGCAGGGTGATTAAATGGATGATGAAAACCAGGATTTTTGCAGAAAAAGAAAAATGTTGCTTAATATTGTTGCCACCATTCCACTTTCAGATAAATTTTGGCCTCCTAAATAGCTACTTTTATATCAAAGAGAAAAGAAAACATTTGATACCATTGAGGTAAATTAGCATTTTTTGTGATTTCCAATGAACACATTTTTTTACTAAGGCATTGGACAGAATTTTCCCTCTGTGTAGGTCTCCTTCCCTTTTGCACACATTTACTTATATAACCTGAAAAATATAAACATCCCAACAAATGGAAGATCCCAACAATACCATGGGAATGGTATGAATCTGTGCCCCCCCAGCTGAAGTCAGTGTTGCTGTTGCTATTGTTGTTTTCTGTCCCCTGAGTGTTCTTCATCTGTGATGGCCCTTGGGAGGAAACATGCAAACATATACAGATCCTTAGGACCAAGTCAAAAATGACCATATGGCTACATTTTGTAACTAGATACTAAAATTTCTGGTTCAGAAATTCACTAGCTTCCACAGTTCCTGCATGGTTGCAGGCCAGTGTGTGACAGCATTAGGAAGCAATGTCCAAAGACTTTTTCACTAAGAAAATACTGTCTCCATGTCAGCACAGCCCTACTGACTTAATTACAGTCATTGTTGATTTAGCTCAAAGAAAAGTTAGACTTAGTGGGGCAAGAATTTGCTAGTAAGAAATGAAAACAGAAAACAAAAAAATACCAAAAAACAGATGACAAATCACAGAGGAGAACAAAATGTTTATGATGTAAGAGAAACATCTGTTGTCCAGGTTATCCTTAAAGTACAGATGGTCTGAGCTTCCTCTTCATCTGAATTTGAAAAATTACAGAAAAAAAAACCCATTGTCCAGTGCATATATAGCACTGTGAAAGCATTGTGCCCTTTTCCAACATTTTAAAAATTGCCCAGTTGTGTTATGCCTTTGTTACACTGTTCAAAAGAAAGCAATGATTCTTTTTTGGGATCAGAGTGGTCAGACTGAGCATTTGATGCCCTCATTCACAATGACACCAAAGGAAACTCTAGACTGAAGTTGGAGTGGTGTGGAACCTGGGCCATTGATGATGCAAGTCTCAATGCAGAGCACTTGTGCTTTCAGTCATTTGTCTCCCTGGAAAAAATAATTTCATTTCAGAGTAAAACCTCTGCCCAAATGAGAGGCTGCACAAGACACCCCTCACAAAGACCTTCTGCTCTCTGCTTCTCTTTGCAACAGTGGATACCAAATATCTCCATCTTTCATTTTCATGCTATTGCTGTTGTTGTCAGGGAGGAAGGTTACTTATTTATTATTATTTTTATGTTCTTCAACAATCTGAAGAATAAATACTTGAGTGCAACAGGTTAACCAAGATTTGTAAAACCTAATGTGCCCCTTCTCAGTTCATGTGTGCTGTCTCACCAAAGTGTTTCAGAGTCTGAGTCAGGGGGAAGGAATCACATTTCTGCCCTCACTGACTCACAGAGGATCTTAGGTGAACATCTTAGAGGAGATCACTAACTTATAGCTGGAAAGGTGACCACCTCAGCTTCCTCACATCCCAGTGGTTGGCACAGATAGGGAAAATGGCTGGTAAACAACCTGGCTCTGCCTCATCTAGAGCCACAAGAATCACACAGTAAATAAATTTCCAGAAGCCTGCTAAAAATGGATTTCTAGTTAAACTGTAGACTCAGCAGGTAATACACTTTCTCTGAGATCAAAAGTGAGGCTGAACTTGTGCTTGTGTACTTCTCATCTAACTCAGCTGGAGCAAATACACAGGTTGCCCCTGGGACTCAAGATATTTTCTAACCAAAGCACTTGTCAAGATACTCTCTCCTCTGATATGTGCTACTCTCCTTGGAAGAACAAGGGGAGGGTTCAACCAGGGACTATATTTATATTGGGACTCTGTTAAGGTTCTCACGTTCTTTTCCTAGGCACTGTACCTAATCTTCAGAGGTAGACCTCCTCTCAAAGAACAATTTAAAGCAGCTTAGTGACTTTCCCCCTTTCTTTTTATCCTCCAAACGTTCCTTATCTATTCTGTTTTCTTCATAGAAATCTAGGCTTCAGACTCAGACACCTGATGGTAGCTATTTATGTATCTGAAGGTCACTTCAGGAACCCACTGATTAAAGATGATCTATAAGTTTCATAAATACACTCCAGTCCCATCTGTACCTAGAGAATATCTGTGCCTGCAGCCATAGATGGAAATCCAGTAATTATTTATCTCATAAGTTGTGCGGCCATAAAGGCTAAAATACATCTTACTGCAGAGAAGACAAAAGCTTTTCTTGAATAAAAGCAATTGCAAGATTTTACTCTGTGCAATATTAAAAATGTAAAGAAGCCATCTGTTTTCCTTTCATGGGGAATGATTTTGTGTGTGCTATGCAGTCATTAATGATGCATACAGGAAGAGTTTTCTATATTTATTTGAAGTGAAGCTAGCACTGTGCCTAATGGAACACCAATTATGGTTCCTAGAAGTCAAAATGCTGTGGAAATAGATAAATGAGTTACCTAGCTATATAAAAAAACCACATTACCACATTCATGCCCTCCCAATATAGAGAAACACAGACAGCAGGATGCAAAAGCCATATTTTTTGAGAAAATCTTCTATGGCCTCTCTCTTCATATGTCTGTTTTTAGCATAGGTACACAGATGCCATTCACATATATTCTATACAAACAAGTAAGTACAGTTCCATTTATAGTTTACTTGAGGAAGTTGATTAAATGTGTTGTTATACCTATCTATATGAGCTTACTTATATACTAGCAAAACTCTCTATATAGATAGACTTTGTAGAGGTTGAATTCAAACATGTGAAAGACTGAGCTATAAACACCCAGCCAAAGCAAAATCTATAAACTGTTTAAAGGGCATTAATGCTCCAAAGTTATACAGTAAAAATAGATGGCATTATGCAGTTCAGTATATACTGCCTCTCATTAACTCCAGCACTGGCTTACATGGAACTCATGAAGCTAAAATAACACTACTATCATTGGCAAAAAAAGCACTCGTGAGCTGAGAAAACTCAAATTTTGCTTGCATAATCAAATGTAACACCTCTCCTCTACTCTGTGTGCCATATGAGAGCATCACTACATGTTCTGACACTACTTTTCAGTGTGACAGTGGCAGAATTTAGTACATGTGTCATCAAAATCTGATTCACACCTGATTCTGACACTGCTTATCTTTGAAATCATTACGTCTGCAAACAGCATTATTTCAATTTTTGTTACAGTGGTTTCACATGAAGACTTCATAGCTTTTAAAAATAATAATAAAAAAACGCAAAACACAAACAAACAAAACCAAACCACAAACAGAAGAGAAACTCAAGGCTCCTTTATTCCCTATTGTTTTTGACACAGGTTTGTGACCCCTCAGCAACAGAGGTGCCATGTCCCCACCTTGTGTGGCCCCCACCAGACCCAGAAAGTCACACACTTTGCTGAAACATTCGTTTCACAGCTGAATGCTGACAACTGAATAAGACCTATGCTCAGAGTTTGGGAATATAATTCTCCATCTCCTCCCATGTGTCAGCCCAAAATCTAAAACTAACAAGTATGTTTTTGTCTCAAGCATGCTCTCTACACACTGACCTCTTCATCTTTACCTCCTCTTCCTCATCCCTATCTCCTATTCCCCATTCTTACAGACAACTCAGTTCATTCAGCAACCAAATCGCTGACCTGGTCTCCATTTTTGTGAGCTCCACATCCCCCTTCCCACCTCCTTACCCTAAGAAACACTGTCTCCTGCTCTGGGCAGTTGGCCTTCTCTGCCCCAGACCTTCTTCCCAGTTCTGGGAACTCCTAGGCTCTCAGCCTTCTTATCAGTCTTAACATCTCTGAGCAACTTTAACTGAGTTAATACATGCACCTGGAGGGGTCTAAGGCTTGTGCATTCTGGAGAAAGTTTAAGAAAAGCAGAGTTCAAATTTTTTCTTCATAAACAAGCTTACAAATAATGTGATAAAGTCATAAGAGTTCCATGAGAGTATGAAATAATAAACATTGCTGAAGGCCCTTGAAAGTTACTGATACTCAGTAAAACAGACCAAATGGTAGAGTTCTGCAAGCTAGCAAATACACTCCCTCTGCATCAGAGGAAATAACTCACCTTGCAGAAGGGATAGCAGGATCTCCCCCACACCTCACTTGCCCCTTGGACTGAGTTCTGGAGACCATCTAACCATCCAGCTGAGGAAAAGAAGAAAGGAATTGATTTAAAAAGAAGAAGAGAGGATCTACAATAACTCTCGAGGACTCAGTATGACGTGAGGAAGGGCTTGCATTTGATTTCTTGTTTCTAGTGGCATTTGCCAAGCCTAAGCAGTCTCTTCTCTTTTTTGCATCACCAGCAGTTATTCATTCCAATGGTGAAGACCTGGGCTCTTGTTATTTTGAAGCAGACGATGTCTTAAAAAATAGAGTTCTAGCTCCTTAATCTGTTGCTTATTTCTTCATTACTTTCTGAGGAAGAAAAGGGTTTCCAGGTTAATTTATTATAGCAGTGAAAGAAAACAAACAACAAAACAAAACAAATAATAATGATAGGGAATGATTTCCCCTCATTCCAGAAGGAGTTGTGGGCTAAATGGAACATGTTTTATGCAATTCCCTTTCTTCTTTCTTTAAAAAATCTGTTCTGATGCCCTAATGATGTACACCTGTTGAATGCTGTTGCCATTGATGGCATTGAGAGCAGGAGTTTGAAACAGGAGAACAGGGGAACAGGAATTTGAAATAAGAGAAGGCAAAGAGTGACTAAGTGAGGCTGACACCAGAAGGGGCTCAGAGAAGAGTTGAGCCATAGGATCACAACTCTTGGTCCTAACTGATAAGCTAGGAAGCCCAGAAATGGCCTAGTTTCTTTTGTTTGCCTCAAAATTTTGGAAGCATGACAAAAATCATATCTTTCAGATATAAGGAGGGTCAGGTCTCAAATTTCAGGGCAGACAGGGCATGTATTCAGGACTAAACTAATTACAGACAGACTCCATGAATGAGATGAGTCCTGAGACTGAATAGAGAGGCAACAAGGCAGGTGGTACCTCTCACCACTGATATCTGAGATGGAAGCTATCCTTGGGGTTTTAACCTCTTTATCCTGTAACAGTTGGAGGTCAGCTCTTTTTCTTGCATACTCCCTCAGGTTTTTCCAAGAAAAATACAAACTCCTCCTTAAACTGGAGAAATAAACCTTGACTGACATATATATCCAAATTTAATCATTCTGTCTAGAAGCTGTTTCTTGTGAATGGTGCAACACTGAACTTCATGCTTATCTCAGCTCTCCAGTGTGGCTATGTCCCACTGTCCAGTGCCATCATTTATTTTATGGTATCCAGACATACTGCTCTTATTACCAAAAATACCAGAGCAAGGGTGGCTTGGAGGTCACATTAAATCTGGACAAATATACTGGAGTCTGTCTCTCTCTGGCCCAAGAAGGAGTAGTGTGGTAAAGGCAGAACTGTTTGGAAGACCTTGTGGGGAAGACATAGAGGAGGAACCTGAACTCCTGTGTGTATGTCACTCTTCTGTGATGTGCAATGCTTTGGAAATTAGTTTTTTCTTTTTCTCAAATATTTGCATTCTCCTCATACATGACAGAGCTTTCTTTTCTTTCTCTCTCTCTCTTTCTTTCTTTCTTTCTTTCTTTCTTTCTTTCTTTCTTTCTTTCTTTCTTTCTCTTTCTTTCTTTCTTTCTTTCTTCTTTTCTTTTCTTTTCTTTTCTTTTCTTTTCTTTTCTTTTCTTTTCTTTTCTTTTCTTTTCTTTTCTTTTCTTTTCTTTTCTTTTCTTTTCTTTTCTTTTCTTTTCTTTTCTTTCTTCTCGTCACTCTTCTATTTTTTTGCTTCTTTTTTCATGTCATTGAGTCCATGGTAGTCATTTCAGCTCTGAGTCACAACAAGAGTAGCCTTCAACTTCTGTCACTTTGATGTATGGCTTTTCAGGGAGATTCAATTTGAGATTTTCCAATGACTTTGAAGGAATTAATTCTTAAATCCTATAGAAGTAGCAGAAACTTAATGCATCTCCTTATTGCATCTCCTAACAGTCTCTCTGCTCCTAATTTGTGGTTGTTGGAAGAGTATATTTCAATATTCTCCTCTTTCATGCTACATCTTTCAGTGTTCTTCTACTTTAGTTCAAAATGTTTTCTGTTAATATGAAATATGGCTAATTTCTTTCAGCTTGTGGTGTACCTCATTTTGTGAAACCTTACCAGCATAACTGTAGATGAGTTTCCACTGAATGCCCAGAAATGGATGATCAATCTAAAGCATCAGACTTAGTCCTCAGCATAAAACACCTGACAGTCCTGGGACCCAGACAATATAATGTGGTCTCATCTGAAATCTGATTAATAAGCTTGATGTCCGTATGAGCTGGAGGCTTGCACTTAACAATGACTGGGAGAGGCAGCTAGAAGTGAAGTGAAGCAAAGCGTGGTCTGACCCTGAAGGGCAATATTAAGTATTTTGGTTTGCTTCCATGAACATCAGAATGACAGGATGAAATATTTTAATTAACCTAGCTTTTGGCTTTGCAAGCTTGGTCCAAACTTTTCCCCTCTTTTAGAAACCGACTCGCTCTTCATCCAGGCTCTTCCACCAGATGTCTCTCTCCTGGCCTTTCCTAGGCTGAAGTAACTTTAGCAAAGGTACAAAAACCTACCTTGGCAAACAACTTGCACTGCTAAAAATAATCTCCCCTATGCACTTAGCAGACAGGCAAAGACTATACAGAATGTGTACATATTGATCCTATCATTCACATGCCAGAAGTAATTGCTCCCTCTGAGCATGTTTATAGATCTATACTAACTCCTGGTTTCCTCACAGCATGTCAGGACTGAACAAAGTCTTCCATAAATCCATGTGGTTTCTGGAGCACCCCAGAAGTTCCTGTGGCAAGTCTGGCAAAAGCTGATCACATGGGACAGACTCTTTGGATAATCAGTGTTGACACAAAGCTTCACAGGCAGCTGGAGATGCAGGAGAGACCCTGTGCATGCATTTCTCTGGGCTCTCACAGGACTGCTAAGCACAGCAGTTTGCTTCAACCAAGTTTTCATGTTCTGTACTTTTTTCTTCAGGGAACTGTGAGCCTAACCTCTCTTCCCTCAGTTATGTTCCTGCTTCAACTACAGTTTCTGTGTGGTTTAGAAGCACCCGGAAATCTGGAAACTGATTTTTTTCAGATTTTGCGGAGACTTGTTGAAATTCAGTCTCATCCTGGCCAACTGATGTGGAAGGCAAAAGGCCACCCCAGGACACCTGGTCTCTCCATTCCCCACATTGGACAGAAACACGTTTTTCTGTTGTCTCTCACTGTGGCTGACAAGATCAGTCCATGGCCTGTTGCAACTCACTGCTTGTGTTATGGTGCCTAAGGAGCCAGCTGCTCTCATCAGTGCAGTGTGAGGTTTCCCAGCGATTATAACTCTCAAACCTCCTCCATCCCTTCTCCAATGTCTCCACAAGTCAGAGCTACCCAAGCCTATTACTGGTGGAAGTGTTCAGCAAATACTATCAAAGCCCAGCTCACTCTGGCTATGTCTGCAGAGCTAGAGGAAAGCTGGAAAAAGGCTGACCTCTGGTACCATAGCCAAATGGAAGTTTTATAGCACCCTTCCAGGAAACTTGTATTAAAGACAGTCTGAGGACATCAGAACAGAGTTAGGGAATGAGCCAATAGTTAAAAAAAAAGATTTAGAAAATATTATTTTTAATTGATCCCTGCTCCCTGGTTCAAGCATCTGTGACCAAAAGAATCATGTTCTCCAGCTCTGGCAAAATACCTAATTCTCTTGGGTAATGCAAAATTCGCCTCCTCCCTCCCCTCAAATGCCTGAAGACAGAATAACAAAGCCTCTTTTGAATTAACTGAAAATTTGTCCCTTGGCATGTTTGTTCTAGCCTTCCAAATAAGCCTTTCTCATGGGACATGGTACCTGACACTCTGATGTGACAGGCAGCAATAAGAGAACACCAGGACAACTGCCAAAATAGCTGCCTACAACTGTGTGGCCACTGAGGATGCACATTGTTTAATCAGCAATCACAAAGCAGAAGCACCTTAAACATTTGAAATCTTCATAAGTGTCTCTTTACTACCAGAAGTGCTTGTATGCCATGATCTAACTTCAGCTCCCAATTGAGCTCCTGGGAGAGGTTTGGCTGCAGTTTATAAGGTGGGATTGAGAATAAAGAACTGACTTGATTTTGAAATATAAAACATTTATTGTTGAATTCAATGGTGCCATGGCTGACTGAGAGCACTGACAAGTGGGGAGCCTCAGGACATGAGGAGGTGACAGGTGACACTTTGGTTCAGGAGCAGCCCATTCACTTTCCCAGAAGCATTGGAGTTGGAAGGGACTTCTGGAGATCCACTGGTCTAACCCTCCTGCCAAGGCAGAATCACATCGAGCAGGTTACAGAGGAACACATACAGGTGGGACTTTCTGCCATTGCTTTTAAATTGTCTGTAGGAAAGCCACAGAACCAGGAAGACACAAAATAAAAATCTAGAGAGAGGGAAAGAGACCCAGGTTCAAGAGCAGGTAACTCAAGAAATTACCTCTAGCTGGGTCTGTTGAAGAACTAATTAACCTTAAGCAATTCTAGTCAGAGTGTGTGAACAGGGAGAGGTCTGCAATTTAGTCCGTGCCTGAGGCTCTGTGAATGTAAAATAAATGTAAGTGAAAAGGTCAAAGTATTAACTGGCATTTAGATGGGAGAGATTTAGAGGTGTTTCCACCATTGCTGTTCCAAGAGCCAAAGAGATCATTTGTCAAAAAACAAAAACTTACTGACCCCAAACCTAGCAAACTTTGCCCTTATCCAAAAGATCAGTGATAAAAAATTCCTCCCTCAAAAATGCAGAATTAGTGTGATTAATTAGCATCAAAATACTTGTTAAGCATCTTGCAGTAAGGGAGGGGTTTTTTTCTAAAATTTTGTATGAAGAATTATATCAAATTAATTATTGCCGAATATAGAAGAAAGACAAAAGAACATCTATATATGTATTAAATTATCATCCTCTGTTTTCTTGGGGGTTTGGAATGCTAACAGTATGATTAGAATGAAGGTGGCTCTTCTACAAGAAGGCAGGAATTTACTTATTAATTTACTTACAGACATTCATCTTCTCCATGTCTGTTGTCCTGGAGGACAACTATGTTACCATGTTGATATAGCAGTCCTTAGTCTTTCTCTGCATCTCCATAAAATTTGTCAATCAACTCACATTGTGGTAAAATTGAAATCTTCAGTGGTAAATGGAGTACACACAGTACTCTTGGGAAAGCACACCTCAGTGTGTCTAATCTACAAACTCCTCTCTCTTTCTGCAGTCATGAGATAGTTTGTCTTTGTTAAGGGAAATACAAACACCAAACAGCATTGGCACTTGTCTTGTGTGGTGGAAGGATTTTTACACATCCCTTTCGGTTTGATGGGGAATAGGAAAGGAGATCCTTCTGGCTCATTGTTTTATTTTTAATTGCCAAGGATTTAAGAGTGAAATAAATGCTGTGATATTATATTATGATTTTTAGATCATATGCTTGAACTAGATATGTAAAAGGACCTGCCTGTGTGGGGAAACAACACAGGTTCAGTAATTGGTATTTTGGTAGATCTTATGCTGTCCTATACTCTGCAGTGATTTGATCCTGCAAGGTTTACTTCTGAAATCCAATGCCCACTTGAAATAGTAATTTATTTCATATGCCAGTCTTCTGGGTTTTGACTATTATTTGATTTCTGTTGTGTTGTTTTTAATGCAGATTTACTTCCAGAAAGCACACAGTACTCAAATGCCCAAAACAAGAACCACACAGACTGGGACCAGTAACAGGTTTGTGACTAGACCTTCTCAGGTACAGAGTGAAGAACCCCAGATGTCTCCTATAACACAACTCAAATCTCATTCTGTAAGGTCTGGAGACACCTGATGTTTACGATTTTGAAAGTTGTTGCAGGTCATTGGTGAAGGTCTTGATGGAAGGTTATGTTTATAACTGTCATATTTTCCTTTAGAAAAGCAAAATACTAGAAGAAGTTTTTGTAATTTTTTTTTTAAGTTTTGAAAACAGCTCAAGGTTACCTTAAACCTGCAGTTCCAATGAAGATGCAGCATTATGGATAAATGATGGTAAGTGGTAAATTTCTTTACAATCACAGTTGATTAATTTTGCTGTTAATAATGAAGTACAACTAAATACAGTATCTGATATTTTTTTGCCCGTGAACGAAGTAGTTTTGTGATCTACACCCAGGAAAATTTTCAAAATGTATTTACTAACCACCTTTGAAGACAAAAATCAATTAAAATAAACTAAGAGTGATTTAAAGAGAATGCAAAAGCAGATGCCATCACCCTCTACTTCTGGGAAATTAAAAACAGATATTTTACCTACTGTTAAAAGATTTCACATAGACCTCAACTACACCACATGATAATAAACACCATACGTAGTGTTGGCTGGCTTAAGAGAATCAAGTTTGTTAAAATGGCATGATTAGCAAAAATATTTTTGGATGAGTTACTGGTTTATCTGGATGTTGTAAAAATGCAGACATCCCTGAAGGTCAGGCTGTGTTACATGTGTTCCAAACAGGCTGAATCCACCCTGGCAATATCACGATCTAGACAGTTCACTGAATTAAGCTTGTAGATACAGCTAGATTCCAAATTTAAATCAGGAAAAGTTACTACAGAAATAAAAACACAAACTTTTTGGAATTAAAACCCAATTATGAAACAATTTTTGGTTTTTCTTTTTAATCTAACAGAGCAAGTTAAAAGTCACTGTGATAAATATAATATGTAGCCCTTAAAAAATCCAAATGGTCCTTAGTACCTCTACATCATTAACATTGCCTTCTTATAGGCTATTTCTTAGGCACTGTAGGCTCTCATATTCTGATCAGTGAAGCTGACTACATTCAGTGAAATACCATCATGCTCACACTTGGGATAAATGCTCCTCAGGTCATGAATAAAATGTATTAGGCTGCTATTGTACTGATTCCTTAGAGATAACTCATGGCAAAGCCAGCATCTAATTCCCCACTCCAAACTTCTTACTGCAGCTTGTAGGGCTTTTTCCTAGTTCAGTTTTAACTTTCATTTTCAGTCGCTTGGGGGACAGATGCTGCCCCCAAATTATTCTTACAAGAGATGATTCAAATAGGGACAGGACCATTGTTATCCCAGCTTTTGATACCATTGCTCTAGCATCACTGTGCCCTTAACACATTCCTACAGGATAATCCAGCCACCTGCATGTAGACAATCCATTAAGAGTGATGGTTGCAAAAAGGCAGGGGTGGGAAAGGGGATTTAGTGTCACATACATTTGAATTTATGTTTCTGCTAAGACTGATGGCAGGATCTTTATTTGCCCCCAAAGTCCACTCAGTAGTCAGAGTTCATTTATAGAAATACATTATTTCAGGGACAAGTATAGTAATGTCCGATATAACCAGGGGAACTCTGTGAGCTTGACTGGATAGCATGTGATGGACATGACCTCAGAAAACTTGCTTAACTCACATGGCAGTAAATTCTGACACTGATGGCAGCCTAAAGTGATCAACCAACCTGCTGGCTTGGTGTGTCTTGAAAGATGAGCTTGCCCACACACTCTTTTCTGATTTCCTACAGAGATGCCAGTTAATCTGTTTGGAGGTGGCAAACACTTAAGCCAGCATTTTATTTCATTCAGCTCTCACTCCTTTTGGATAGCTGCATTGGTCTCATCAATAAGGCCAGAACCACACTCTATTCTTGCTATTAGCTACAAGGGCAGGGCTGAAGTAATCTTGCTGATATATACAGATTCCTCTTCCATTCAGCAGAACCTCAGGCTCACAGGAGATGGTGCAGCAGTTTCTGGGAGCTCCTATTCTGTTGGAAAGGCTTTGAACAGTGTTGGAGGAGACAAAAGGGAGTGATGGTATCAAATAGGGATGCAACTGTGGTGGCAAATTAATTTCTTGGTGTCCTTGGGCTGATGCATATTGCAGGCTTTTTTTAACAGAAGCAGTTTCCCACGTTATGGTGCCCTAAATGCCGCTATATTTAAAATGCAATATTTCACAGCCCCACAAATATTATCTCAGAAGGAAAGGAGCAGCTTGTGAATCACCAAACTTTATTTGCAATCTAACCATGGTTTTAATGTAAATGGCATTCTTTTAGCATTTATCAGATAAAGCTGAGAGAAAATTTTCTTGCCAAGCTTTCTCAACATGCCTTCTCCCCACTTACCTCAGTTGTCTGCCTCATGTACCCCTTTATCACAGTGCCTGATTCATTGTGCAAACTGGATGGAAAATGACAGAGCCTCAGCCACAAGCTTGCTTGGCTGAAGTGACATTTCTTGTGAATGACCATAATGCAAGTGGCATTTACACGACAGCATTTTGAAAAGGCAACAAATGATGTAGTGCTGTCAAGCAACTTTTTTTCCTGCATTAAAGAAGGATGGACAGTTGCCATTCACTTGAAGACTATCAAAATACTTCTATTTAGAGTCAAAACATCTGCTGCTTTTATATTGCTTGATTTTGTGATCTACTTAGCCCTGTCTGATTAAGTGCTTGTTGGAAACTGATGTTGAAAATGATGTGTTTAACACATCATTCCCCGCTCTGAGATTCAGAGAGACAATTTTCTTATTTTCTGATAGGAAGAGGGAATGAAGCATGTTGATCTGATCTGGATTCAGAACTGTACCCAACCCAGATGTATTTAGTCTCTTGGTCTCATAGACCACAGTCAAGAACAGTTTGCCAAGGCTCCTGTGGCTCAGACCACAGACCAAGCAAATACACGCTGCCTATACTTTTCCATTTAGAGGCATGGCTACCTTAATGAACTAGGGGAAAACATGAAATCTTGCTGAAAGTGTGCATTTTAGCAGGGTCCTGATTCACCACAGGTGTGACTTTACATCAACCCTTTTGGCCAACTTCTTGTCAACCTTCTACAGAAAAGAAGTCCAAATGCTCACTCAGGCTGGGAAAAAAAAAAAAAAAAAGAAAAAAGGAAAGGAGAAAAAGAAATCAGCTGTGCTTCAAACCATATCTTGATGTAAAGATTTGGGATTGAGGACTAGTCTGCCTCAGGCCATGAGTGTCTGGGAGAAAAAATGGCATTCTAGTATCCAACTAACCTCTGGATTTGCCTCTGTAGCCTTAATTCTTCCTCCTGTGATTTAGCCAAGTTTTATGCAGATATGTCACTGTTAGACCTGAAGTAATTAGAGGGCTTGGAGCTGCTGCTGTGAATAGAATTTTATTCCAATCGTTGTTCCCCATTACACTAACCTCTGTAAAGGCTTTATCAATCATTTCCTATGACAGTCTCAAATTCTCAGCTTCCTTGACCACTGCTGTATGTCATTTCTTGTCATGTAACTAATTAGGACATGACATTAGCAAGACAGAGGCCTATAACTTCAACACTTTTAGCAGAACAGAGTATTTGCTCAATTAGGCCCTTAGCTTCTTGATTGCTTTATGTAAACTAGAGGGACTATTGTCCCAGCTATATTTCAAAGTGAGGTTGTGTGCTGGGACCTGTCCCTGTGAAAACAAAGACTCACAAGTTCAGCCACACTTGAACTCTTTCTAAATTTTATTGCTGTACCAGTTCAGTTCCCCAGGATGACATCTGGTAAAAGGATTTATTTTCAGATATGTCAAATCTTCACTCTTTTCAACTAAGGCATTTAGAAGGGATCAAAATGCTATAAATGCTATACCTCTTACTCCTAACTTACTAGCTGCAACTCTTAATCCAGGTTTTTAAACAGATTTGACTGACTGGGTTATTCCATTTTACAAAACTTCAGGGGTGGGCATATGCTCAAACAAACTTAGTTAGCTCATGGCAGACTAAACCTACTGCAGCTGTGAGAAAAAAGGCTTTAGCATTTCATCATCATGACAAAGAGGCTGTGAGAACCTGTAATGCTGATTTAAGGTACTGGTGTCAGGAAAACAAGGTAGGTACTGCTTCTTTGGAAAAAAATCCAATGGGACAGGGTGAAGGACAATTAGAATTCTGAATAATAGTTAAAACATAAAAGAAGACAAGGTTATATCTCTATTTTTTTTTTTTTGCAATAGGGATAATTCTCTGCAGGTACCAATCCATGCATGTGCTGGGGAAATGGGGAGGAGGATTTGATAGACATGACAACTGACAAAGATGAATGATGATGTGGTCACTAAAGATCTTGGCACCCCCCTGAAAATCAGTCCTGCCAGATAAATTTGCATCTGTGTTTCTTATATAATCTTGTATACCAAATATCTACCTATATATTTCTAGCCCTCGTTGTCATAATATTGATGCTCCCCATAGCAGTATATTCCCATCTCCACCCTTAGAGTGTTACATTGTTGAGTCAGACAGATGTGCAGGTTTTCTAAATAAGGAGGTTTTGCAGCTTTGACTATGGAACTATAATAAAATATTCAATTGCAGCTCTCCTAGTACTTATCCCAACACTGCTTATACCATCCAAGAAAGTATACAGTAGGGTTCTATTCTCTTTTGGGCTTATGTCATCATATCTATATGTTGATCCAAAAGAGTCCCCCAGCTGTCTGGCAGTGGTTAGGAAGTCCAGTCAGGGAAGAGGACCATGTCTCTCAGGACTGGGAAATAAAAGCACAAAACAAAAAACCCAATCCTTTCCCCAGACAGTTTTCACACTATAGGCAGAAAACAACAAACATATCAGGTAAATGAGAGAGTTGTACTGCAAAGGCACTGGATGTATTGGCTCCAGCAATCAGCAGGCTAGATGCTGCCAAGGTCTTTGCTATCTTCTCAGAGAAAGAGGAGGGACTAAAGGACAATCTTAGTGTAACTTTGCAAAGGTTTAGAGGACTTTGTGAAAAAATGCAGGTGATTCCATAAACTGAAAAGAGTTGCAAGAAATCATTTTGATAATGAACAGAACTAAAATGAAAAGTCAAAGATGTTAAGATCCTTGAATAAGATCACAAGCAGCCTGTGTCTGACAGAAAAGAACAGAAGAAAAACCCAGTCAAAAGTTTCCAAACCAAGACTATTATGATCAAAATTAATGACTCATAGAACAGCACTTTGCAGCAGCAGTCTGAATGGATATGCAAAGAGAGGGATCTCTTAAAGCAGAAGAAAATAATTTTGTACTATTAAAGATGTAAGATAGTGAAAGCCTGGATGAGTCATACTGTGCAAAGGAACTTTAGCAGAAGGAAATCAACAACATTGTGCCATGGCCAGAATGTGAGAAACAATAAACTGAAAACACTACAACTGAACAATGACCTGGATAGGGTTGGCCACAATAAGTCAGAGGAACATTGTTGTGGAGAAAAAAAGGTGTGAATCCACAAATTGGTTTTCACTCTAATCAACAGCCTAATGGCTGGATTTTCCAGATACAAGCTTCAGTCTGCAAATAATGTGCTATCCACATGCAATCACACAGCTCCTTCCACAGAGGAGAGGCCAGCTGTGCACTCATGGATAAGCTGTAAAGGCATTTAAGGTAGGTGTTGTATAAGAGACAACAGCACAAGAAAGATCATATTTTGATAAAATATATTCATATTCCCATTACTGTGTTTGTGCCTGGGATATCATCATAGTCTATTAGACCTTATTCACAAAGAAGCAGGCTGAGACATCAAATTATCTAATGTTTGGCAAAGGACAAGTTTGTGCTTCCCCGTGCAGAAATACAGCAAAGAGGCCAACTTCAGAAATTAAAGGGAAATTGAAAGCAGAGCAATTGCCTCAGATGGAGTTCATATTATTGCTCTAGCAGTAGTATGGATGGAGTGAGGAAGAAGAAGGTTATTTAGTAGAGCAAGAATTCATCATAGGGTAGAGTCACTGCAGAGCACTGGCCTCAGTTGAGGCACACACGTTGCTCACCCATGGAAATTTTACTGCAGGGAGCAAACTGCCCAGCTGGTGCTGGACTGATGAATGTGTTCGTAGGCAGGAATGGATGAGGAGCAAAGTGAGTGGAACAAATATCAAGGGGAAGAGAACAAGGGGAGCTTGGGCAAACCTGCCTGCTCTGAAGAGTAGGCAGCTCTACCATCCAGAGCATGATCTAAGGAGCAGCCTGAAACACATAGCTGGGAAAACTACCAACTCGTGGACAGGATCTGGGGCAGTCTTTTTCTCTGGCATTGTTATTGGTGGTTACTGGCACAATTACCACTGTCAGCAAACTGAGCAGTTAAAAAAATCCCTCTTCTGGGAGAAGATTGGATTGAAGGCCTTTTGATCAAATTTCCATCTCAATAGTTAAGATTGATGAGCAATGGGATTATTTATTAGTTTTTGTGCCTCCTCTTCCTCCTCACAGAGTCGTAAGTTTCAACATGTCATGCTCACCAAATATGTTAGCGGAAGGCAAATCTATGTAATCTTTTTCTTTAGGGTTGAGCCCAAATATCCTGATCTTCCTTAGTACCTAGAAAATAACTCAATTTACTGAGACATGAACAACCATATGTGACACAGGCTTGTGCATATGGCTGGTCTTTAAATCAGATCACATTCCTACAGGCACCGTTGACTCAAATCCATATTGAACGGTGGCTATCAGAGACCATACAGATACAATTACAGTACCCTTGCTTGCTCATGAAAAGGCACTGCAGTTATCTCCTATTAAATGGCAGTCATATATCTAAAGAGATCATGGGATCACCAGGACAGTCTCTGCCACCAAAATGGCCTTAGGACATGCAGCTCTTCAGCCTTGAAACTTTCCTAACTCATCCAAGAGGTAAATGGCAGGTGGAGACACAAAATTCACATTTACAGATTACATCTGTAGAGGAGAACAAGAACAGCTATGCTCAGATGAGTATGAATTGATGAGATTCTCTGTTCTACTATCATGGCAAAGAAGTGGAAATAGCTATTTTCATTCAATTTTACCTTTATTTTGATAGAACAGCCTTTTCAATAGATTGCACTGAGCTTCCAAAATCTTTTCTAAGGGATTATGCTGCATTCAATGGCTACGTTTTTCCTTACCATTTAGCTCTAAGGTATTTCCATGAACAAAAAAAACCAAAACAAACCAAACCAAAACAAAAAGTTTAAAAGTATTATTAAACACTGATAGGAATCAAAGCACTCAAATTTTAATTTAATCAGATTGTAGCCCGTAGTTTAGGGAAACAACTTAGCTCAGTTTTATTTTTTTGATAGACTTGTGAAGTAAAACCTGTAATTTAGTGAATGCTAAACAAGTAATGAGTGCTAAAATTTAGCGCAACAAATTTATTTAAAATATCAATCATGCTAAGCCTGAACTTACAAACATAAACTCATCATTAACACAATTACAGTTGTGCAAGCTGTAAACATTGACATTTAGCATTAAATTCCTAACAGTCAAGAGGTGGAAATGTAAAAATTAGCTTCCAAGTTGTCATTCACAGAATTAGAACCTTTGATTCAAGTTTTTTGTGGATATCTTAAATAATATTTCAGTATTGATTATAAAAGATATATAGCCTTATTGGGACAACCTTCTATGCATTTCTTTCTAATGTGTATATAAACTGCTTCCAGTCTAAGCCACATTTTGACTCCCATAAGAGAGGGTCTAAGGTATTCTTGCAGGTGTAATTGTAAACTAATCAGAGGTCTGTTAAATACCTTGTCATCTCCAAGCTGCAGGAAGTCATTGTGCAGTAACCACTTCCTAGTTTCCCCTACAGTCTGTTCTCTGGAGTACATTATCTGTCTTTCACTGGAGGATACAGAAACTCAACTTTTGTACACCTTGCTGTATTTGGTCCCTGTGCATGGTCTCTGAAGGGAGTAGATGTTGTGGGGAGGGTCTGATCCCTTCTGCACAGCTGTGGAGAGTTCCCAGAGCAGCAGAACCCTCTGCAAAGGGAAGCTGGATTTGGAGATATTGAAATATGGGGATGTTCTCTTCAAGTCTACCCTGCCTCTTAGTGTCACATGGATATCCTTACAGTGGGTGCACAGCTGGGCTAAAGGCTGAATGAAATCTGGTATGTGACTCTGCAAAGCCTTGCTCTGAATGCCACTTCTTGTCTAGTTCCTATAATGTGATTTACAGTGTTTCATGGCAGCAGTCTATCTGCTGCGTCTCTGTCATTTGGCATGGGATTCTTACTGAATGAGACTTTGTCACTTCACCATAGGTCTCTGTGTTTATGTCATTTGAAAGCAGTAGCAACCTCTAGAAAATTTCTGTGCCCAAACACAATGACATTTTTCTTCTAATATGATTCATTGATTTAGACATCTGACTGAGAAAGTTACAGATTCCTTTTTATTTAGAATAAATATTTTTTTTTTGTAAACAAAGCAGACTCTAGCAACATGAATACCTCATACAACCAAACCAAATCTGTATTGTTACTGAGAAGAGAAAAAAGCTTCTGTGTACTTTCTACATAGTTGTCTCTGTATTGTTGCACTTCCCAAGTCTACAGCTCACGGTGTGGAGTCAGTTCCTCACTGCTTTTGTAGTCTTTCTTCTGAAAAACTAAAATGGCAAATGTGCACTTTGTTTTAATAGGAAGCTAAGAATTGCTGCTTTTTACAATGACCCAAGTTATGAGTATCTGCTCTCTGGACTGTTTAAATGCTATCATCCCCAGAGCTAAAGCAGAGTAAGAGGTGCTTTTCTTCAGGATTAGCAAAGCAAGAATAAATGTTTTCTTGTGGATGAGGTGCATATGCTGCCTGGGACTAAGACACAAACCTGGGCAGTGAATACCTCTGCTTTCACAGAGCTGTGAATCTGGAGTGTCTGAAAGGAACTTTTGTGTGAGACACCTGATGATTTCACGAAGAAAAAATAAATGTGAAAGTGAACAACATTTCACAGAAAGTCTGTTTTCAAAATAGAAATATCTCCAACAAAACAAAGGCTGTGGTATTGTTCACAATTATGACAAAATGGAATGAGGGACCTGGCACTCCTTTTTCCTTGGCAACCTGATTTTTCCAACATTGCCTTGACACCCTTAGAGGCCACAAAGCAGGTGGCATTTAATGTATCCTAAAGGTATGAACTTTAGATGGCTAAGTTTGGGCTAGTCACAACAGTCACCTTTTACAGTTATTAGGGAAAAATGGCCACCTCCAGAGATAGTTCACTCAATCTGTCTTGGACAACAGTTTTAAGGTGAGATGAGTCATTAATGGAGGCATTTTTCCTTTGAAGCAGCTTTAAACCAACTCAGTCTAGATCTTTAACTGCCAAAGTTGGGGTAGAGTAACTTTCTCAGTAACTCATGCAGTGTACATCATTGAAGATTCAGCCCACTTAAATCAAATGTCCTCACATGAAATAAGGATATTAAATCAGGATAAAGTAGGTTTGTTACAAGCAGGAGTAATTGCCTATTAAGCCAAGATGCTGGGAAAAGGAGCAAAGGGAAACCCTTACCTTACACTGAGGAAGGGAATAAGAGGGCCTTTGAAGCTACAACCTTTCCAGTAACACTGAATAGGCATTACCAAACTCCCCCTCTTCCCCAAAGTCATTTGATTCCCAAATGGAACTATAGTGCTATGTTTCTAACACCATAAGGCACTTAATGTATATTATGAATGACATTATTTTGACTTTTTGTCTTATGGTACTGAGAAAATAAACTCATTTTCTTCATTTTAGCATTACTAGGAGGTTGCTTCCCAAGCTCACCAGAAAAATATCTTCCCTGAAGAGGTTGTCAAGCATTGAAATAGGCTTCTCAGGGCCTAAGTGGCTGAGTCATCATCCCTGGAGGTATATAAAAGATGTGTAGATGTGCTACCTAAGGACATGGTTTAATGGTGGACTTTCAGTGTTAACAGTTGGACTCATAGATGTCAAAGATGTTCTCCAGCCTCAACAATTCCATGATTCTCTGTTTCTAAGTGTAAGTATTGACTTCATGGAAAGCTGACTGAGTCTCCAAACTCCACTAAATGTGTTGAACTGGGCTTGGCACTGTCACGTAACCATGAGAAATTCAGTGACATTTGAGAAAGAAATCCTTATGGCTATCAGTCATTACACAACTCCTTCCTAGGTCCTCCAACCTAAAAGACATTCATGACACTCTGAAGTGGCAGTCTGATAACTCTGAACACTTAAATAGCCCGTGGATACCTATTTTTAGGGCACCACACTCCACCCCCATACTCTGTCACCCCCGTCTCTTCTGTTTCAACATGCTGAGCAGTTTCAGATGTTCTTCCTTTTTTCTGAGAAAAACATGTAAGGCAGCTAGGAGCAGCCCAGCAGAGAACAGCATGTGGAAAGAAGGCAAAGCAGAATACTGTGGAGAAGATCTTACTTCAGGGACACCTGAGGTTTTCCCTCTTGGTAAAGAGGTGCTGCTCTTCTACCTGTCCTAGAACACAACAGACTGCATTGATGATCATAGGCACATCTTACATTTTTTTGACTGTTGATATCAGTCCTGAATGCATTGTTTATCAATTAAATGCATGCCATAAGTTAAATTGTTTTGATCCCCATTTGATTTACACTAAATGAGATGAGCTTTTTTATCCCATGACCAGGAGGCCCTGTCATGTTCTCTTCATGTTTGTATTCTCTGTCTCAAGGATAGCTCATGAAACAGATATGTCTTTGAGAGGGAGGCTCAGTACTGTATTTGGCCTTTCTTTTCTGTTAATGCCCTTTCACTCATGTATTTTTTGAGCAGAGAAACTTGTGTGAAGGTAGTAGGACAATGCCAAACACAGATACCTCAGTTAGTTGGTGAGATGCATTCTTCACTGAGGCTGAAGGTCTTAAGAAGTTAGGAAATCCCTTCAGATTTGGTAGCAAAGAGGGAGACTGCCAAATTTTTTTTCCATGTAACTCTTACATTTTTCTTGTAACTCTTACATTTAGGGGCACAAGACAGACAAAAGGATAGAGCCAACAGACTTCTATTTCTTGATGGTGATGTCCATGATCAAGATTTTCTGAAGACAGATATTTAATCCAGAGTTGCCCTTGATATATCTTTCTAATTTTTTAAAAAATTTGGTGGGGCAAGAGCTATAAGATTATCTTTCTGAAAATAAACCCTTTGAGATGTTTCTAATGAGGCGTATTAATCAGGCACATGGCACAAAGGATCATTTTAAAAATATTTGAAAATATGTATGGCAAGTCAAGGGTAAGACAAGAGTTTACTCTATTACTCCCAGGTGGTATTTCCTTTGTCTTTGAAATACTTGTTATCTATCAAAGCAATAGAAAAGAACTGCCTTGTCAAGTAGCAACTTCAACTGGTTTCCTTACATTCAAAGAGTATATTCCCTGTTTGCATCACATTAACCAGCACATCCTCAGCAAATATAAATCAATAGAGCTTGAATTACATTCCTGTATCTATGCTGACTTTTTTCTCTTGAGGATATGCACTACCTCTGAAACTTTATGGCATAGAATAGAGAGAATAGAAGAGAGGGACTTCTGGATTATTAAATTAATAGTAAATATAGATTCACTTTGGAAACAATACAATCCAGAAGAAGAGCCAGAAACCAGAATTATAAGAGCTCCTGACTTTCAGAAATGATTCATAACCCAAAGAATATGACCAGTTTTCTTCAGAATGTTGAAAGGTTTTTTCTTTCTTTAGGAAACAGAGCCATTTTGTAAACCAAACTTACAGGGGGTGGATGACTCCATCTCTTCATAGAGAGAAAATATTGTTCATAACTTGAAGAAGATTCTTGATGCAAGGTTTAGAAGACATTGTTCAGAAGAAGTTTTTTTTTTACAGAGGGTATTTTTTTGGTCAAAATGCAATTTTCTGACCTGTAAAGAGAGTAAAGAAAGCAAGAATCTTGCAATTTTTTTTACCTTGTTTTATCTTTCATAGCTTGGTAGCAGAATTGTAAATTTACACACTAACTGAAAAGAAAATATAACTCTCCAGCAAGTCCCAAAATTATTCTTTACTAGCAGAAAAGAGTAGCAGAGGGGCTAAATTCAAAAAGAGAAGTCTGATGGTAAGCAATGACTATCAAACAGTCTGAAGAGATAAATACTTTGGGTATTGATGCTTGCTAACATCATCTAGGCCACTTGAAATAAAGTCAACATCCTTGCAGAGAAGTAGTGACAAAACCATTGTGCAATCTTTGCAAAATTGCAAAAAATAATTTTGTTTATTAGGCCACAAGAACCCTACTAGACATGTTTAGGAACAACCTGGAATTTTTATGTGTGGTGTTAAAATGTTTAACTTTTTTAAAAGTCTTTTAAATTATTTTCTTTGTTGTAATAATTTACCTTGACTAAAATGCAGACAGGCAGTCCATAGTAAATAAAGAAACCCTTTCCAATTTTCATTTCCTTGTCCCTATTTTGGCCCTAACTTCTTTAAAAGAGCAGTGGGATCAAGAAACACAGAGATACAATAGAATATCTGATGAAGAAAATGCCTGGTAAGATTTTTTTTGACTGATATGACTTTGCATTTGCAGTCTGGTCCATCCATAGACCTCTTCAGAGGCTAGATAAGGGGTGGGCAGTGAAATCAATTTCCTGAACTGTTCCGTGTCTTGAACTTTTTGCAAGGCCTTGAACACCTACAGTATTTTTTTTTTGGATGTGGTTAAGGCAAGGAAGAAACATTACAGAAACTTTGTTCTAGGGTTTAGAAAGAAGAATGAAGTAGAAAACTTACCACTATTCAATAAAAATCAGTTATGCAAGTTAGTTGCCTGCTTCAAATCCCATTGTCAATAAGAAACACTTCTGTAGGTAGGCTTAGATATGAAATCCCTAGGTCTCTCCCTAGGTGTAGTCAGGCACAACCATTCCTTTGCAACCAAGACAAAGCAGGAAAGCAGAAGGTCTGAAGACCTATGATAAGGGCAGCTAAATCTACCACTTGCTTGTAGCCCTAAAGAAAAAGATTCCCCTGACACCTGGGTCAGATGGCAGGGGGGCATGAGTTGCCAGCCTCCTTTATCTCATCTGTACATCCAGCATGGGGCTGCCTTCGCCCTTGGAGTTGTGTACTAAGGTATACAAAAACACCATGGAAAAACACCATGATAACTCTGCAAAACTACTGGGAGGTCTTTTTAGAAAAAGGCCCTCAGAAGGCAGAACAATGGCTTCTCCCTGACCTCAAGGGCCAGGACAGAGCTAATGAGGGCAGCAGAAATATCTGCACAATAGCCATTGTTAACAGGAAGCAATATTTTGTTCCCTAAATGCTTGGCAGTCAAAGTTCATCCCACTCCCAGCCAGGAGCAAGGCCCTGGGAGCCACTGGCTCATCTCCAGGCCTGGGTTTTGGTACCTCCCTGGGGACAGGAATGGATTATGGTCCCGTGGGTGGGCCCAGCTTGGCAGGACCCATGGCTGAGCAAGGAAGGGCTACGAGGAGCTGGGGACCAGTACTGCTGTGGCATTGCAGAGGCAGGGACTGACAATCTCAGAGGACTGATGGGTCATCCTGGGCCACGGGCAGGGCACAGGATGTAGTGGGAAGCCACCAGGGACAGTCTATGGAGGTGGCTCTCAGGCATCTGGCACTGGCCCAGGCAGTGCAATGATTTAAAAAACCAAAGTAGATGCTGGCTATGTTCTCTTTCGTAATTGTTTTTTAACCTCAGTTTTCTACCTTGGTCAAAATGTCTACTTGACAATAATGGAAACATTAATAGGGCTTTAAAATAACTTGCCTTGTACATATTTTCAAGGAAAATGCATTGTGTTGTACAGGTTTTCTACAAACTGTATTGCACTATTTTTTTAAGAAATATTCCTTGAAAAAAAGTCCACTCAGGAGAAGACAAGTTGTCTATCCGCAGCTCTTGTTTTAGAACTTGCATAAATTTAACATATGGCTTATTTTCACCAACGTTTGATGGCTACCTTTTAGCATGAATGCTAAAAGGACAATGAAAACATAACAAAAATAATGCCCCAACAACTACTGCTATTTTAAGAAATATTTGAAATGAGGCTTAACATTGTTGACAGCTGCGAATGAGCCCAGAAAACAAGGCAGATCCAGCAAGTATCACTGGTCAGGGATGAGTAACACCCTCTGATTAAGCATCTAGCAAATAATATCAAGTAACTAAAATGAAAATTTTATTTAACTGAAGACTATTGCATGTCTAGGTTGTAGATAACAACAGCTGTCCTTTGCAATAACTCTCTAAAAATCTGTATAAGTGCCTTTTTTTGCAGTGGTCCAAAAGACTGAAGAACCATCAGCTAAGCCATCTTGTGTTTAGTCAGTTAAACCACAGGGAAAGCATTCCACCTGGAACAGCCAACAGCATCGTACAGAATAGGGAATACATATTTCTAGGCACTGACTGGGTCAGAAAGGACCATTTGGGACATCCTGAGTTGCTGCCAGACCACAGCACTGAACAGCTACCACAGCAGGTGTGGGGGGTGCTTGGGGTGGCCATGGGATTCTGTCCTCACCTAAGTCAAAGCTTTCCCTATAGATAGGACTCAGTGGGACTATTAGACTTACTGTGGTCAACATCCCCCATCCCCATCCCTGGAAGTGTTCAAGGCCAGGTGGGATGCGACTCTGAGCAGCCTGGGCTAGTGAAAGGTGTCCCTGGCCATGTCAGCAGGGCTGGAACTAGATGGTCTTTAAGGTCTCCTCCAACTCAAATAATTCTATGATTCTATTAGCACCTTCAAGAAAAATAAAGGGAGAAAAAATGCTCAATAAGAAGCAAAAGTAATCAGATGTGTAGAAAACCTGTTATATGAAGAATGAATCCAGAAATGGCATTTTTTCAGTTCAGAAAAATAGTATTCTTACACACATAAAGCAATGCTTGCCAAAAAAAGAGATGGAAATGAGCAGTCCTGAATGCCCAGGTGGTTGAATAACAGAAGGATGAAAAATTAGATACTAGATGAAAAATGATGTGAAGCATTAAGTTATACCCTGGAACTATGTGTACCTCAGACTGGAAATCTTTTCTAGAACTGGATGGCCTCTGGAACGATTTTCAATGCCTTGGTTCTGTATATTCCCTAAAATTATTCTGACTAAATGTTTTCATCTGGCTTTGGTCTCCACTGGTTTTGGAGTTTACCATGTTTCTATAACTTTGAGACTGGAGATTTGACATCCTTTTTGGCAATTTCTGATTGAAATTCCTTTAGCAAATCATATTTTTAGATGTAAATCCCACCGGGGGAATGGAAGGAACATTTCATTCTTAATGGAAACATCTTGTACTATAAGCATTTTGACTCCAAATGTGATTTTGAGCTGGTTATCCTTGCATGTTGCAATTCAACACACAACAGCGTAAGGATCAATAGTTGTCTTCATTTGCCGTTTGTCTGACAACACAGAGCACGTCCCTTGGGGGCCTGTGCTTAAAGCAAACGTTGTTGCTAAGAAACCCATTAAAGTGTGTTGTTAATTGACAATGAATGGCCTTCTAGTTCTTGGGAACATTTCTTACCAGCTCTGTTTCTTGTGGTGTACGAATGAGACATCATGTACTGCGAGCTGCTGATGTCAGTGACACTGGTTTTTTAAGAAGCACACACAGCAGGGGATGAGAAAGGCCACAATTATCAGATAAGGGAAATGCCTTTATTTGCTTTGATGGTGGTTATTTTATTTGGGGAGTATCACAGAACTCTGTGTGCCTGAAAGGAAGCAAGCAAGAAAACAGAAACAGATGGGTTTCTCAGCCATGTGAATGAGCTCATGTAAAGCATTCACGTTTGCACACGTTTTCCCTATGCCTGAAATACTTCTGCTTTTCACAAGCTTCCTCCTAGATTCCAGTTTTGTTATAAGAGCTAATCATACATATTAAAACATATAGTTCTAACATTTTCATGCATGCAGCTACCTCATTCTCTTGGCCTTTCATCTGCTGAGTATTCAACAAGCCCTAGGTTTGTCCCCCAGATCTTTCTAGGTTGTAAATTGCTACTTAATATGAAGTTCGACCAACAAATTGTGTTCTTAATCACTAATCATTGCTTTGGCTTCCAAAAATCTGCAACAGTTACACAAACTAGAAGCAGAGAAGAGAATAGGATTTAAATGAAACAAGTCATAAATCATATACAGACATGTATCAATGTTATCTCACATAGCCTTTTCTGACAGAATACTGCATGTCGGTTTCAGGAGGTGTTAGCCAATGTTTTGTAAACAAAAATAATACATTTTTTAAAAAATTAGCAATTTGGTTTTTTTTAAATTTCTTTCTTCATGCCAATATCCTTAGTTTTAATTGACATAAATTGCTTATTCCAATTTAATCTTATATGTAGGAAGGTGCAATAAAGGCCTGATAATATAACACAAAATATTTTAAGTGAATCTTTTCAGACAGCAAATATTTTGTGGAGGAGCATAAGAGAGAATTTATTTCAGAAATAAAAAAAAAAAAAAAGGAAGCATATTGATGCATCTTGCAACAATTTTTTAGAAAATAATTTCATTTTCTTAGACATTTCTTTAAGTTTACAAAAGATCAGTAAATTAATTGATCTAATCTTAGTAAAAGACTTTTAATCTCTGCTTTCAGAAACCATAGAAATTTTTTAGATTGGCTTCCTTTTAGTCCTGGAAAATTTTGGGTATTTGGGAAATTTGATTCTGAATGCTTAGGTGGCTGACTCAAATGCTGACTTATGGAAGGCGAATCAGCATTGAATGGAGAGCAATCAAACCTTAATGCTAAGCAGACAGGATTTTGGAGGGTTCTTAAAATCCTATTGGTCACTTATAAAATCATAGAATCATTGGAAGTTGAAAGAGACCTTAAAAACCACCTAGTTCCAGCCCCCTGCTATGGGTAGAGACACCTTCCACTAGACCAGGTTGCTCAATGCCCCATCCCAGAAAATTGTTAATTTACAACAAAAAGGACATGTTTTGCAGAAGTCTTTCAGTTCCCCTCCATTGTGCAAAGAAAAACAGTACAAATAAAAGAAACTCTGTGTTTTCAAATAAAAAATAATAATTGCTCGAGAATTTCTCAAGAAGAGCCTTTCTAGCTGTTTCCTATGACAAATTTATTGAATGAGTTTGACAGGCCAGCATGGTCTCTTTATCCAAAATAGATATTTTTGCATTCAGTAACCTCTAACACAGCAGAGGAAAAATCAGAGTAACCTGGATCTCTGTACTTTTCAGTTGCTATGAATTTTCAGGGTAAGCTATAAGGAATAGATGGCACTGCTACTGCTGAGTTTTTCCACAATGCCCTGCTTAGTATATCAGATATGAAGAGATGTTTTCATATATATAGAGAAGCAAAATGATACAAATTACTAATGGATTTTGCCATGCAAAAGACATTTTTCAGATTGAGAACTGATCAAAAATTTGTCTCCAGAACCCATTGCTTTTGTTTCCACTTCATACAGAGCAGAATTCCCATCACTTTCAAACTTTGCTCCCAGAAATCTCAAAAGAGACAAAGAACATAGAATACAACTGTCCTGTTGCCATGTAACTTCATGAAGTTCCTTATGTTATATCAACTCCAGAAAACTTCTAAAATCTACTTAGGAAGATTAATTGTAATTTTCTTCTTTGACTAAATAAATTAAACTTGGTCCCAAAGCTAACATTCAGTTTAGAATAAGAGCCTGTGGTAACCACTTACCACAATGAGAAATTTGTTTCACCAGGAACATATACAGAAAGGTTTTGCTAATGAAAGATATTCCATCCTTTCCCATGGCCTCTTCCCTTGAAACACCTCTTACAATATGTATATCAGTCTAAATATGTCATTGTCATGTTTAATCAAAGATTAAAAGAACAATTATTTTCATCATCCATCTCCCCTCAAAGATATCTCTGGGTCAACAGTGCAGGAAACTAAAGTTATTAACTAGATGATGAAGGAATTCTGCCAAGAACCGTACATGACTGCTCCCACAAGATCTCTAAGTAGCACTGATACTTTCTTCAGTAAAATTAATCCTTGCTCATTAATGCAAAACACTGAGCTAAATCTGCAAGTTTTAACTTGACAGCAGAGCCAGTTCTGGCCCCACAGCCTTTACAACATGCCAGGCTTGGAACCTTGAGGGTAAGGAAATTCAGCTTCTTATAAAGGTTTTTGCATTCCTCCCACCTGCTGCTTCCTGGATAATTTTTTAGGAGCTGTGGAGGTATAGACAGTTGCACACACACAGCTGCAATCTGGAGAGTGATTGTGCATTCAAAGAGAAGCTGAGAAAAAGACTTTCTTCATCAGTAAACAAAAATATTCAGTCAATGTGGTTGGCCAGCAAGATGCAATATGAAAGCTGCCAACCCATGTTTCTGTACTTCCTTCATTCCCCTCTGAGGGCTGCTTGCTAACTATGAATATTCCCTTCCCTTCCCTTCCCTTCCCTTCCCTTCCCTTCCCTTTCGCTG